>JAOEHY010033309.1:0-23789 GCA_025447955.1 Psilopsiagon aurifrons
GTGGTGTTCAAGGCCAGGTTGGACATAGCCTTGGGTGGTATGGTTTAGTGTGAGGTGTCCCTGCCCATGGCAGGGGGCTGAAACTAGACGATCTTAAGGTCCTTTCCAACCCTAACTATTCTATGATTCTATGATTCTTCTGACGTCATGTGTTGAGTACTTCAGTTTAAAAAATAAAATAAAAATAAAAAACCTAACCCCTAAGATAATCGAAACTCTGTTTTTTCTAGGATATCATTCATAGACTTGGCTGGCAGTGAAAGGGCAGCTGATGCCAGAGACTCAGATCGACAAACAAAAATGGAAGGAGCAGAAATAAACCAAAGCCTTTTAGCAGTAAGCTACTAGCATTTCTGGGGAAGGTTTTGTGTTTAATTATTAGCATGTGTTTTAGAATAAAATGAACCACAGAATAATGCATGTAGGTATTCCATGGAGAGGGAAAAATAATCAAAGTACTAAGTGTGTTCATTTTAATTTGTCTCATGCCTGAAAGACAATTTAAAAGGGAAAAGGTTTTTTGATTAAAATTAAGTCTTTTTAACCCATTCTTACAGCCAGCCAGGTAAACACAGTGCAGAGAATATTAGGTTCTTTTAGAAGAACCTAATAGAACATTCTTAGAATGTTCTTTTGCACAGAGGCTTTCCTGCTGTGTAATACTGGTATTAAGACACAGCCTGTAAAGTGGACATGTTTCTCTATGCTTTCTTGAGTACTTGCTGGTCAGTAACTGAGTGGGATGGGGAGACAGAACCTGAACAGAAAGGATTCCTGAAAAGTGAGTCTTTAGGTAAGCTCATGAAACTCTTCTTTTAAAAGGAACTTTAAAATCAGAGTGTATTTTTGGTATTGTATTAAACTGAGTAAACACAGTCTACAGTTAGTGACTGAACTAGCTATATAGGTATCTTTGGGTAAGTCTGCATGATCTGCAGCCTGCAGAATCTGGCTCTGCTCTTAGTTATGATAGCACTCTCGTCAGGCCTTAAGATGCTTTAAGTTTGAAGTTTGCTCCTGTTTTGAATATTCATGTTGTTTTGAAGTAGAAAATACTCAGATACTGCAATTATGAGAAGTGGAATAGTAAATTAGAATAGTTTGATCTCTTTACTTGTTAGAGGTGTGATTTTAAATGAAATAGAGTAAAAGTGAGAAACAAGTGTCATTTTAAGTGGGTATATGTAGAATGTAGTAAGGCTTTAAATGTACAATGTCTGCTTCATGATAGAATCACCCTGACAGTACTGTAATCTGCTTATTTTTCCTTCAACATTTTCTCTAAATGACTTATCTCAAGGATATACAGTCAATTTCTGCCAATTTTAGAGTATCCAGGAGTATAAGGAGTGTGATGCTATTGTGCTTATCTCAATGGAAATAAGGCAAGAAAGCGCATGTCTCTGAGTCTGAACATGACATCTTCTTCCAAGGCTGATAATAAATCAAGGGATGTTCCTTCAAGCTACAGGCTACCTCTGTCGAAGTTATTAACAATAAGCAGATCTAGTGAGTTCTGTGAAAGGCATGAGTCTAGCTAGCTGCTCATGTTCTGTCACTTTTAATGGAAGTTCTGTGGCTGTATCTCCACTCCCTGAGTAGTCTGTTGTTCCATTCTCAGTATTTTGTGTACAGTTCTTAGCCTGCCAGAGGCCATAGTAACGTATCTGTTTGGATAGGTTGTACCTATGCTACCTTCTGACTGTGGCCTTGAACCTGGACTTGAACACAGCTCACCTCACAGCTCTTCGGTCCATGCTCTCCCCAAGGTTTTGGTTTAGCAGGTTGCACTGGTGTAAAGAGGAACTGACTTGAGATCAACTGCCTTCTCATATAGTCCAGTGTACCCACAGATAGGTGGGACATCTAGACTGCAGATCATAGTCAGCATGGGGAGAAATATGCACTTACTAGCCTGTGATAGCTCTGACTAATGTATGAAAATATCGCCAGAGTGACAGGAGAAACTTGCAATGCTGTTGTCCAAAGTGTGGGGGCATTTTGGGCAGAGGAAGAGCTTTTAGAAGAAGGAAATTTGTAAGACATGGAGCTGAAGAAGCTCTGTTATTGGGGTACACCTGCCCTGCAAGCTGCAGTATAGTCTTGGTTACACCCAACCTGGCTTCAAACTTGTTAGCTGTGGTGCAGGCAGTAGCAAGTCTTCAGCAGTATGGAGCTCTGTGTGTGCTAAACACATGTATTTACCCACTTTCTTGCATTCGTGTAGCCCGCAGAGCCATCAGGCAGGGCTAGCTGGGCTCTGTGCTGCAGCTTTGCTGTCTTTGAGTGCAGCTGAGCTGCTGCTGCAGACTGAACTGGCTGAAGCTGTTTGCAGCTCTGGCAGCAGCAAATTCCCCTTGCAACAAGGGACATCAGTAGTAGGAGTTAAAGGTACTACAAAGGAAATAGTGTATTTTGTAAGTTAGGTTTGATGCAGTTCTTGCCTGTGTGTGACTAACACACTTTTCCCCTCTGTTTTCTGTTTTATTTCTGGTAGCTAAAGGAATGCATTCGGGCACTGGATCAGGAACATGCACATACTCCTTTCCGGCAAAGCAAATTAACTCAGGTAAAATGAGCAAAAAGGCAACAGTAGAGGTTTCCCTGATGAGGACAAAATAATCAATAAATAATGATTTTAATAAAGGGCATAATTCAGTAACTGCTGTTAAACTTTTGAAGAAAAGAGAAAAGCTTAACTTTTGCAAACATTAATTTTAAAGGTAATCACAGAATTAAGGCCAGCTGCCACATCCCCCAGCCAGTCAAAACCAAACAAAACCAAACCTAAAACCAAACCCCCAAAACACTGCCTTTCAGATTCATTCAGAGTTACCATCCATTTCCACCCAGTCTGCAACCAATCCTGCATCTTCTCTGCAGTAACAGTCTGCAGTGAGTTTTCAGTATTTCTTCACTCCAGTTGCAATATATGCTTTACTCTTCAAAACATATGAGCACCCTTTCGGCACCTGGTGTGGGGGCTTGTTCAGAGCCCTTATTAACACTTGTGTAAATTGTAAACAAAGAATTGCAAGACAAATTGAGATGAGGACTACATTAAAAAAAAAAAAAAAACAACAAAAAGAGATGGTAATTTTCAACTGCTTCTGTACACATTGCTAACTTACAGGAAAAGCAAGGTACATACATTGCTAAGTATCTTATTTTTTTCCTCCAACACTAGGTGCTAAAGGATTCTTTCATTGGCAATTCCAAGACATGTATGATAGCCAACGTGTCACCAAGCCACATAGCTACAGAGCACACCCTGAACACTTTACGATATGCCGACAGGTAGGTGGTAAAGCTCAATCTTGCCAAGGTGAAGAGCATGGAGAAAAAAGTAATGTATGAAGTTTGTGATTACATTTTATTTTGGTTGCATTGGATGTGATGATTTAGGCAAGAAATACAATTTTCACAATGTAAATACAATCCATACTTGCCCCAGCTCTTATATTTGGTGTTAAAATTCTTTGGGTCTTGCAAATCCTTTTTGATGGCAACTTTTAGTAATGAAAATATTACTGTCACTGCAGGATTACTAGCCTCCCCACCCCCCCAAATGGTTTAGTTTTGTATTGTATTTCTGCCTAGAATACGTGCAAGTCACCTTCCCTCCTACACAGGATGCTTGAAATTACAGCAGTGTTGGGGTTAAGAGGACAAGAGATGTTTAAGGGGGAAGAGGAGCAAAGGGAGGAGTTGAGATGATGGAGTGATAGCAGTTAAGCAGCTCTTCACAGTTACACTGACGAGTCTGACCCAGGAGTCCTGTAGCCCTGTACACCTGAGCTAAGTACTCCCACTGCAACTACTCCAACAGCCCTAGTTTGTGTTTGTGGGACAATGTGATGTGCTATGGAGAGTACTGGCTTGTCTTCAGCTGCAACTGTGCCATGCTGCATTATAAAGTGTGGAAATGCAGCCCAGCAGAGGCTATCTTCACTCATTTAACCTGTTATACACTGTTCAAGGAAGCACTACAAAATACTGCTATAGCTTTTTCCAGAAGTTCAGGGAAGGCTTTTGGTGCCTGTGTGGATAACTATACAGTTAAAACAGAAATAATGACAGTGAATTCAGTGTATAGTCTTAGTATATGAAAGCATTAGTTCTGAAAACACTTATTTATCTGAAAGTATGACATCTTCTAAAGCCAACTTCATTCACAGGGTCAAGGAGCTGAAGAAGGGGATTAAATGTTCTACCCCCGTCACAAACAAGCGTCGTACAGCTGGAAATGTATCTCCAAAACGTGTCCAAAACAATCCCTCTTTGCCACCTGGGGAAAAGAGCTCTCCAAAGAAAGTGAAGCTGGGCCTCCAGCATCCGTCAAGTGCCATAAAAACAAAGGCATGTCCTGCAGCACTCCAGCCACCAAATGTCCCTTTTACCTCTACCCCCAGGGCAATCAACAAAGGACATGCCCACAGAGCAAATCCCAGCTCACCATGGTTCCACCACGCTAGCCCGGTTAAGGGAGTGCTACGGATAGCACATCCCCTGAAGAAGAAAAATGATGATCTGCCTCCTCACTCTGAAAAGAACCCCACTGCAAAGGATTTCATCATCAAAAATGCTGCCACAGCAGAAACAAAAGAGAGTGGCCAGAGAGACAAGAACATGCAAGACAGACCACCTGCCCAGGGCCTGAAAGTCCAGACAGTGCAACCTGTTCAGAAACAGCTTGTTCCTAGAGATGATTTTTCCTTTGGAGATGGAAATCTGTTGTCTGATGGCAGACAGGAATGGGGAAGTACCTTTGCTAAACAATGTGTTGAAACCTGGACAAATCTGCCTTCATTTCAGAAGGAAAGGGAAGAGCATTTACGTCTTTATCACCAGCAGTTTCAGCAGCCACCTATTCTACAGCAGAAACTGAATTATCAACCTCTTGAGAGGTTTTTAACACAGTACAAGCCCCAGGAGACTCAAGTGAAGCAGGAGCTGAGCCTTCCTCCCACAGAAGTACAGAGCAAAGAGGGGATGCAGCTGGAAGACCTGGATGACAGTGATTTCAGTGAAGATTCTTTCTCACCTATCAGTAGTCAAAACAGTGTGAAAAGAAAAAACATCAACAAATGCAGTCAACATTCATTTTTCCTCCATCAAAGAGAACAAGAAACTGAAGAAGAGCAAAAAGGCCAAAAGAGACAGGATTTATTTTTCAAATATGCAGCATCCATGCAAGAACATAAACTAGATGACAGCTGGGGTTGTAGTGAGGGCAGCCCAAAGACAGAGGAATCCATTAAAAATGCAGGCTGCAGCAAAACTCCAGCAGACTGGAACTATGACTTCACTATTGAGCCCTCTTCAAGCAATACTGCTGAAAAACCTTACTGCCTGCAGGATGATCCTGCTTGTAACTGGAAAAATGGCAAAGATTTCCTAGCTGATCACAAACAGTGCAAATCCAAACACAGGTGTCTCGTTTATTCCAGTGAAGAACCCTTGACTGCAGAAAAGGAAGCTTCAAACTCGTATGTTTCTCCTGTATTGAAACTGGGAACTCCAGAAAGCAAAGAGGTCGACCTCCAGCATGAACAGAAGGAAGAATCCACTTTGGACAGACATGCTGTCCTTGCAGATGTAAAATGGAAAGCTCGAAAAAATGGTGTTAACCATTTAACCAGCGGATCTTCCAGTTGTTCCTCTGAGCTGATGGCCCCGCTCATGTCCTTTTTTGACTATGAGGAAACAACTGGTACAGAGAAAGTGTCCTCTAACCAAGAGACGTCCCCTTGCCTGAAGAACACACATGGCTCCCAGAACAGGTTTGCAGAAGAGAGCTGGCAGTGCACGAGAAGCAGAGCTCTGACGGACAGCATGCTGGAACTGGGGGAGCAAACACGTCGTGGTGGAAGACACTGCACCCTCCTGCATTCCCCACAAACAGGGGACAAGAGGCTCTCACCCCTGTGCTGTGATGTGAAGCCATGCCACTGCCTCCTGGGCTCAGCTTCACCAAAGCAAGAGGTCGCTCACAGCTTATCTGTTGGATGTGACCTGACAGAAGCATCCACAACTGAATCCACGGGCTCCAGGGTACACAGAGAATGTGGTTTGTTTCCCAGTAACTCAACGTGCAACGAATACGTGTGTGGCAGACAGTGCGGTGCAGATGTTAAAGATAATACTGCTAATTCAGGAAGATCCAACTCAAATCAAGGACCCAGTGTTGAGCCCATGGCTCAGGAAATAAATGCCGATATACCCCAGAAGAGCTACTTTTCAGGCGCACCATGCTTTCTCAGTGTGGGACATATGGATTACACAGTCCAGTCCCCCTCTCAGGAAAGCAGCCTGCTACTGCAGCCTGAGTCAGGACTGAAGAACGAGGACTTTGGTCACTCTGAAGACTCAGCCAAGTCATCATTCAGCAATGAGGAAAGAGGGTTGCTAAAGAACAAGTTAATGCAGAATCTTTTCACACAAGAGGCTTTTGTGGCAGATTCAGGATTTGCAACTAAAGATAAGCAGTCGTTAGCAAATGCAAAGAGCCCCTCAGGTGCATCCAGCGGCAGCTCTGCCGGCCCTGCATCGGAGATGGGAAAATGGCAGAGGGAAGCCCTAGAAAAGGCACAGTAAGTCTGGCTCATCACTGAAGCTTGTCACAAAGCTTAGAAGTCCTAGGCATGTGATACATTTGCTGTTATTTGTGTATCATTCTCATACGTACTTTAAAAACTGATGGGAAATCAATCTATGAACTAATTATTTAATAAGGTTAATGATAATTTATAGTGATACTTTAAAATCTCACAGGAAGCCAATTATTCTCTCAGAGCTTCCTGGGATAATGAAGAATTAGTTACCGAGAACTGCGGTTCTCGGTAACTAATTGGCTTCCTATAAGCTCTCAAGCACTAAAATATATCAAAACTTCCCATCAAGAATCAGGTGACAGCTGTTCCATCCCTACCGAAAGCAAAACAGCCAGAGCAGCTGGGCAGTTACTGAAGATGTGGATGTAAAGCTTCAAAGTGCTGGGAGCTGCCACTGTGAGCTCCCAAGGACTGGACTGCATTCACACGACTGAAAATAGGTGGCTGGTCAGAGAAGCTTGCCCAGAGGAATGGGCAGCGGCACTGCCTTCCTGCTCTGCCTGGTTTTCACCAGAATAACTTTCAGCCTCGTGGCTGTAAGCCATTTCACCCATTAATTAGACATTTCTTGCTCCTAGATTTCCCTATGGTAAAAATCAGTACGTGCTCCTGTGCTGCTTATGCTAACAGAGGCTGTAGTCACTCCTCTGTAAGGAATCCTGAGACACCAAGGTCATCTTTAACCCCAAACAAGTGCAGTCCACTGCAATTCAGGGTGCACTGGTGTGCACTTCCTGACTGCCAAGAACAGAGGACAGCAAGGCTTCCCCTGGGATATTTCCCCTTCTAAGAGGTTTATTGAGTAATTATAGGCAGCGCAGCAGGCTGTGTAACTAGTGGTGTGTTTTATGTTCATCAGACAGGCTGTAATTCGGGCCCATCGACAGCAGCTGGATGAAATGGCATCCTTGTGCTTCAAGGAAGAGTGCTTGATAAATCAGATGTCCGCAATGGTAAGTGTTTCAGATGATGATTTCAGTGCCTGCTGAATCTGCATAAATTAATCTTAAGAGATTATTAACTTTAATTAGCGATGTGCATTCCTCATCAGTTGTTCCTCTCTCTGATGCCTCCCTGTGGCGGCTCATTTTCAGTGCCTGTTGTGTCTTTGCCAGTCTTCACACTGCCAGGTCTTTGGAAGAGAAAGGGGCTGATGGGCCAACTCTGAACCACTTGTGCCTGATCAAACAGCTTTCTCTTATCTTGCATCATGGTACCAGACTGTACCAAACAGGGCATCCTCCCATGTGATGTTTTTCTCTTACAGGCAAGTAAGTCAATACTAGAGAAAACTGCACGCCCCTAAAGCATGATGCTGGGATGTCACACTTGGTGGTGTAGTGCCACATTGCCTCTTCCTTCTGAGAGTTCTTCCTTTGCCTACCATGCTGCAGATGGCCACACTCACACAGGCTCTTCACTTCTGTCACTCAAGTGTTGGCTTATCCTTGTCTCAGATGACCGTAGTGCAGGCTAGACCTGCATAGCCCCACTGCTGGACAGGCAATCGCAGTTCTCTGCTTCTCCTGCCTCCCACAGGCACATGTCACAGCTCTGAGAACTCCCATTCACCCAGACTATTAACATTTCCCATTAAGAACCTCCTGCCTTACTGCTTCCCTCATCCATAAAGCTAAGCTCCATTACTGCATTACATTATCAAACCATTTCACTTCCTATCAGAGCTCACATCTGAAACGCAGCTGCACTTCAGATGTATTTCAGAATGGAGCCACCATGTGGCTTATTTGTGTGATTTCCAGCTGCATGTGATGTGCCACCAGATAACACATGAAAGTTCACAAAGCAGCACAAGAGCCATAAACTGTACAGTTTTGTGGCAGACAATGCAGTGGTATAAAGGAAGCTTCTATTTTGTTTAATTTTTTTACATTTTTTAAGTGTTTTAAGGTTGTTCTCCCAAAGTCTGTTGATCACTGGACACCAGTCAGCTTTCCCCCTCTGACCTCTGTTTATTTCCCCCTTGCCACAAGCAATCATTTTCTACTTAGCAGAATTAGGACAACCTTGCCAGGCCTCCCAGCAGTGTGTGAATAACTTGTATCCCATTGTGTTGTTTCACAGCATGACCTTTCTTTGGGCAGTGAAATTACCTTGGACTTCCTGTTATCAGTTTCTCTCCTTCCACTTTCAGACAGTTCTGATTTCTCTGGCCATGAAACTTTGGCTGCAGGAGAGACTCCTGCCAAGACCAGCCAAATACTCGGCTAAGCAGTATTTAAAGTGCTTAAGAAAAGCAGGGCAGCTGGGCCTGGACACTACAGTCAGGACACTATCAGGACACTACAGTCCTGATATCCCTGCTAGACAAAGACAGAGTGCAGGAGATAACTGGAGTCCTTGGAGTCCTGCCAAATAAGCTTTTCAGTGACTGATTTCCAAAGGACAGCAGTTGAAATCCCTGGCCCTGGGGATGCTGACACCTCCCAGCTCCTTAGACCCTGATCTCTGAACAGAGGCACCAAACACTGCTCTTAGCTGAAGAGCAGAACAGGTCTGAATGTACCTTTATTAACACAAGCCTTACTCAAACAGTTGCCTCCATTTCAGTTTTAATCAGTTTCACTTTATTTTTTTATCCATGTGGCTGAGGCTATACACACTGCTGATACTTTTCATGTCAGAGCTAGCAGATCTGTAGCCATGCAGGAGTTGGACCTGTGACCTCATGTGAAGTAATCCCTTCCATCTCCCAGGAATGGGCTATTCCTGGGCTATTATGTCTGATCAGTGAGTGGCCCAACTCGCCATTTATTGTCATGACTGCCAGATCCCACATGGGAGGTGTCAGGAACAGAGCTCAGCACGATGTAAAACTGCACATCAGAAAAGCTAACTGGTGTAGAAGGTGCTTTCTACACTTTTGGTTTTAAAGCATCATATTAGCTGTAAGTTCCCCAACAGATAGATAAAATTACAAGTGTAAGTAAACCTCACTGTTTAGAGGCATTGGTCTGGGTCTGTGAGGGTCACGAATTCAACGAGGAAATGCCAATTTAATCTAATACACTGCAAAATGGAAAACATGCGATAAAGTAGTACATAAAGTACTGCTGTAGTGCATAAATATGCTGATATTTCACTAACGTGCTGCATCTGCTGTTCCCTAAACTTTCTTTTGGCCTTCCTCATCAGGATTTTCAGAACTTTGTGACCAAGCTGGATGAAATCTTGATGCTAAAGTCAAAGTGTATCCAAATGATGCGAGACCACCTTCAGCTCTATTTGGCCCCTGCTGGCACTGACACCTCCCTGCAAACACCTCCACCAGTTTAAACTGTCTTTGCTTGCATATGCACAAGAACAGACACAGAAGTAGCCAGCTGGCATTGGACCACACTTGTGCTGCAGTTTTGAGTGGGTAGGGGATAGCTTTTGGTTTGATGTTTGTTGATTGTGTATTTTACGTAAGGATGGAGGTAATGCTGAGTAAATGAGAGATGACTACTCGGCACCCCAAGCTTTTGTATTCCTTAACACCAGTAAGCCATTTTCTTAAGAAGAGCAATGCACCAGCCTTTAAGTATCTATCTCACCAAGCATCAGGCAGCCCTGTCCACAGTATTCATAGCAGGTTTGCACATGCTAAAGGCACTTCTGTGTTTTCAACAAAATGAGGCCAGACACAGGTCTGAAGAGGAATGTTCAACAGTTATCCAAAACAGTGTTTGCAAATACAAGCCACGTAGGAGGAGCCACTGTTTATTAAGTACACAAATGTAACTAGACCGTAAGTAAATGGAAATCAAGGCAGGAGAAGTGCTGTCACTTTCGGAAGACAAAAGGCTATTGTTGCAGTTGTTCTTTGCTGGGGACAAACATTCCAGAGCTCCTGAACTCTGGTTGGCTGAAGTCAGGGGTAACAAGTGCTTCAGTAGGGACTTTTTATCAAAGGTTCACCTAGCATGTTAATAAGCATGTGGTCTCCTACTGCTACCAACAGTGTACCCACTGCAAACTACGGCACAGCTGTAGAGCATTCACTGGCTGGGGTCTGGTGAGATGCACTGGGCTTTCAGAAGCTGCCAACACTGCTGTTATGTGAAGCTGGTATTTGGATCAAGAACTACGGAATGATCAGCTGGAGCCCTGCAAAAGCTCTGGTGCCCTGTGCAATCACATCAGAACCACAGAACAAGTCCACCTGCTGAAGCTACCAGTGACCTTGAATCGTGCTGCCCCGACAATGTGCTGTGCAAGCACTCCACTCCAAAATTAGGGCTGTCACAGCACATTCAGCCATCTCTGTCTCCTCAATGATGGCTGTAGCTCAAAGCTGGCTCAGTAGCTAGAAATGCCAAGGGTAAGGGAACACTGCTGTCCGACCAGCTGTGAATGTCAGTGCCTGCTTCTACAGCTACCCCAAGGAGCCCACGTTTGTCCAAGCAGGAACAGAGCCACCACAGTGACAGTTATCTGGGTGGTATGTTTGGTGCACAGACTCCCAGGAATGTCACTCAGATAGCCCTGGGGTACAGCAGTGCAAGGAGAGGACTTTAACAGAAGACTAAAGTCCTACATTAGCACCCTGACTGATGGCTGGGCCTTTGTGAGCACAGGGTGGTCTCCAACTTACAACTGGGACTGATTACTCTGGAGCAGACATCCTCTCAGGTCTGAGTTTATGGATCTCAAGATGGTTCCTGTGTCCAGGCCAGCAGCAGCTCAGTCACACCAAACCCAGGTCTCCAGTGCCTGTTACAGAGTACTTCTTCACCAAACAGGGCTTCCAGGAGCAAGCATGCTGGTGTCAGTGGTACTTCAGTGTTTGTGTGTGACAGCCACCAGAAAGCTATGAAGCAGCAAGGACACCCACTGCCTTGTTAAAACCATGAGGGAAAGAGCAGGCATTAAAACAAGCTTCTCTTTAAAATAACCAACCCTTAAGAAGCCTCCCTGCAGCTCCTGGGGCCAGGGAGAGCTTTCCTGTGAGTAAGGTGGGAACATGTGGCAGCTGTGTAGTCCTGGTCCCCACTGAAAGAATAAATGGATGTGAGCACTTGCAGTGGTTTCCCCAGCACTTTCTCAGCAAGCGCACAGAAAACAGCTGCTGAGGGGCTGCTGAGTTCTGCAGTATCATCTGGAGCTGAAAAACAATGACGTGTGCACAGGTCACAGGGAAAGGAGATGCCCATCCAGTAATGCAGTGCTAGGGAGGGAACCTTTCCTTCCACATACTCTGACATTTGGGAGGTGAATATTGGTTGATTGTACTTTCAGTTTTTTAAAGAGCTGCTCAGCAAAGCACATTCGGCCTCTCACCCAAGCTGGCCCCTTCTAAAGACCTATTCATATGCCCCACAGCGCCATGTCCCGGCTGCTGCATATCGAGAGGTACTTGTAACAAGACAGATGACTGACCAGAAATTTCCATGAGCAGAGGAGATGTGAGTTAAGTCAGCTGCCAAATAAAAGGTACCCGATTCCTGCACAGCCTCCTGGGAGAAAGGCAAGTTCATTTGGCAGATCTGAGCCCCAGTGCAGGCCCCTAGAGCAGGAGCTAATCACTCAGGGGAGGAATGGCCAGGAACACAGAAGAACAAAGCAGTTTTTCAAGTCCTGATGACATTTTTTAACCCGTAGGCTGTATCCTCTTAGGATTCTATTATCACTGCTTTGAATTGTATTTTGTCTACTGCATGTGAGATGATTTAACTAGAAAATGAAAACAATAAACCAGCCTCGGCTTTGAAAAATCCACCATCCTTGGCAGCAACAGGGTGGCACACATTGCCTGCACACCCGGGCAATACTGAAACTGGGCTCCCAGTATGCAATGGAAACTACTAAAGCTATTACCAAAAAGGGTGATGTTTTTCTCTACGGTCTTGAGGTTATTACCTAGATGCTGCTTTAACTCGTGTGAAAATGTGCTAAATGAGCATCTCTGAAGCGTCATCCCCGTCCTCTTTGACAATGGTCTGACACCTGATACTAACAGCTTTTGTTTCAGCCTGAGGAAAATACCTGAAATCATCATTACAGCGGTCCAGGGGATTAGAAGAGCCTGGCCACATACAATCAAATAAACACAGAACTAAAGTGGTTTCAGTTCTGTTTTCAGGTGCAATAAAGACAATTAAAGCTCATGGCAGATGCTTGATATTTTATTTGAATAATTGACATTATTTAAAATAAAATTCAATTTGCTACAGAACTCTGGTAGAATTTTATAGTAAATGCGATCAAAATGCCAGTTTGATTGATTACATAAAGATTAACTGGGGCTGGGAATGGGTAGAGATCCCCTTCACACCTGGCCTGTTGACACGGCTGGTGTTTGGCAAGCTGTCGCCTGAGGCCAGCCTGAACCCTTGCACCAGGTTTTGCTGCACCATCGGCAGAATGCACTGTCTGCCCAGCATGGAAAGTTGCCCTGGGACACACCGTGCGGCAGAGCTGCTGATGCAGGCCCTGGGGTGCTCCAGCAGAGCCAAGCCACTGGAAGAGCCATGAGGCCCACTGAGAAAGCTTCAGTGCTCCCACTGCCTCACTCTCTGCAGGATCCCACAGTGTCTCCTCAAAACAAGGCAGTGAGCACAGGAGCATGTTTTATCCTGGTGGGCAGAGTGACAGCCCTCAGCTCAGAGTCCCCGCCAAGCTGCTGCTTTCCAGAACTGCCAGGAGGCAGCTTAGGGAGTCGCTGGCTCAAAGGGCAACCACCAATTTCGGCTCTGCATCCATACTTCTCACAAGCCTTTCCACCAAGGTATCCAGGCCTTGGTACACGGCAGCAGCTAGCACAAGGCAGCAGAGCGACAAAGTCAAAACAGTGCCAGGTACGTAAATCAGGTACATAAATCAATCTGACATGAGAAGCTACAGTCCTGGAGTAACTATTGATCCCCAGCACCCAGAACAACACTTAAGTCTCATCACATTGTGTCACTTGTTACACGGTTCTTCAGAAGTGCCTCTCCCCTAAATCACCATGTTAATCCCCATACTCCATGGTCTTCCCTTCTGTGAGAGGTTGCCCAGAAACATGCTTCCAGCCTTCAGCTGCAGAATGTCCTTCTCACACGAGTTTTAACTTCAGCCCCACCACTATAAACTGGTGAAGCTGAACACGACAGGATACGATGCAAGGCTCATGATCCATCTCCACATCTACATACTGGCCAGCTACATGTCTCATCGCCATCATTTTATGTAATGTAATTAACACAGTTGAGCATCCCACAGAGAATTCCAGGAGTTAACACTGGACTTGGATTAGATGTTTTGGTCATATAAAGTTTAACAACATAATGTCTTCTTCAGAGTCCTGACAAGCCAAAACCTCCTACTGAAACACCTACTCAGGCAACGAGCCAAGCAGTCTTCCCCTCCTGAAGTCCAATGCTCCCAGCTCCATGCTGTAACATGAGTTTGGATCCCGAGATTTGGTTTTTGTAACAACACAAAAATAAGCCACAGGAAAAAGCAGCATATTCCACCACTGCAGCTGCTTTCCAGCGACCTCAGTTGTTCTTCCCAACATGGACAGTGTTCATGTGTGCCTACAGCAGCAGGCAGGATCCAGCAAGTTCTTCATCTGCTGAAGTCAAATAGCATGAGAGATGGGAACCATGACACTGGGAGTCATATTTGAGGGCTTTATTAGTTGTTCTTCTGCAGAATCAAAATATTTAGAAAATTACTTTAAAGATGCCTCAAGACTGCTGATACTTGATGTATTTAGAACTTGAACAATGTACAACTTAATAGTTTGAGCTATCAAAAACAACCCAAAACTTGGTTTCTAGTACTAGATGTTATAATGTAATTCTATAGCAGTGTGAGAAATGGAACTAATGCAGTGAGTATATTTGTTTTAAAGAAAGTGCTTGAAAGAAACTTTCTGCATCACACTGAGTATTATGTAAAATGAAAAGATAACTGATATCCTAGCAGGGCATTGTCTTAAATAGCCTACAAGCCTGGGGGATTAAGTATACTGAGCCCCAGCTCTCTGCCTTCAGGTTCAAGAACCAACACAAGCTGCAGATCCAGGCAGAGTTCACAGCTTACCTGCTTCAAGAGAACTTACCACTCAGCATTGGCAGAAGTGTTGGATGCATGGGTAAAAATAAAACCAAACCAAACCAAAGAAAACCCACAAGAGGAACTGCTTCTCTCTTTATGCATAGCGACAGCTTCTGAACCAGTGTTTCACTAAGTTACATACTAACTTGACCAAAAAAATAAAACTCCATTGCACTAAAGGTCAAATTTACCCAGTTAATCTGGACTGTGACACAGTCAAGTAATTCAGTACAAGCAGACAAGACACCATGAAAGCAGCTTCAAAGAACCAAAGCATCCTAGTTTCAGAACCAACTTAGTAGCTCTTCTGTCCAACTCCAGTGCAACAGTGAGGGGAGGAAACCACTCCTGTCTCTACCTACATACAATTCCAGTAGAGGCTGGGCAGTCTAAACTCTCCGTGGCCAAGCTGGAAAAAGGAAACTTAGGAAAGGACACTTTAAAAATTTAATTTAAGAAAGAAAGTTGGCTTTCAGTGGAAAGAGAAATGCTAGAGTGATGCACGCGGGCGGGCTTGCTCAGTCACTCTCCCCTGCATGTGAAAAGCCGGGCTCCCTTCTGCAGAGAGCAAGTCATACTGGATGTGGAGGTGGCAGGGCTGGTCCTGCTCCGCTGCACGCCAAGAATCCAGGAATGTGTTTTCAGCTGGCTCCTGCGCGAGCCATTAGATCTTCCAAAGCGTTGTGTTGGTCGTTGTTATGTAATAATAAGACCTCCTTAATGTCTTTTAGTTCAAAGCCCATTTCTTTAAATTGACTCATTAGCTGGAGGAGTTCTGTGATCTGAAAGACACAGACAGTCCATTATTTGCAAGGGGAAAGAGGATGATCGGCGCTTGCTGGAGGTTTAGAACAGAGCCCGTCTTCAGCGACTTGGGCACCCCATGGAGTGGATGCCTGTTCCCCAAGTACAGCCTGTTCTGGCTCGACCGGAACAAACTCACCCATATGAGAGCCCACAGAGCCTCACCTGTGTTTGCAGCCCTGCATTTCCAAAACCCTCTTCAGCAACAGGACCAGAGCTCAGCCTGTGAGGGACTCTCTCCCAGTGTTTTCTCTCCACAGTAGGAAATTTACAGGCCTGGTCCAATTTGGGCTCCCAAAAATGGTGATTAATGGCACCCTGCTCCCCCATCCACCATCCTGCTGCATCTGAACTTCTTTTTAAGTTACTTTGATTTCAGGCACAGTACAGCATCTCTCACTATCAAACGGCTTCTCAGAACTAGGGCAGACTTGGGGGATTAGCACAAACCCTATAGCACATTTTGTCATCAACCATGAGTCCCCCATTAGCTTTGGAAAAATTAAGTGACCCCAAGTGGATGAGTGGATCAGACCTTCCTGAACCCTCTGCCATTTACAGGGCCTTGGCTGCCCTTGAGGGGAAGGAAAAAAACACACAAAAAGAAGCAAGCAGGCTGAAATGGGTGACCAGGAGATTGGCCATTTCCAAGCTCAGGGTTAAGCAAACATGTTTCCCGAAATCAGTCATTTCTCCCATATTTGCACTGTTGTTCCTCTGTTTGCAAACTTATCACTAAGTCAAATAAAGGCAGGAAGGCAGATACATCTGGCAGGGATGGTGGGGGTGGGTGCACCTCTAAAGCATGCAGGTTGTTTAGAAGATCCTGCTGTCCTCTGCCCTGGCTACCTGCTCCTGCCTCTGTACCTTTGGTGCTGATAAAAAAGCCAAACAATGAACCAGATCCAAAAAACATTATTTCCTAGCTTCCAGAGCAAGCCCTAACCCAATTTGCTGAGCAGCCTGTCAAACACATTCATACAAGGGAGAAAAATCCACAGCCAGAGCACACTAGCAGGGTTTGAAAGGTAACTTGCTGCTTCTGAAGTTAGCTGTCTGCACCAAGCACCTTGAAGACAAGAGAACTCTGGGTTCAAAAATACACCCAGAAATAAGCAGAGTCCTTAAAAAACATCCAGTCCCCATATAAATGCATGCAAGTGAGAGCAATAAAACAATACAGAAGAATTCTAATGCTTCAACACATATTTGTTTTACCATCACAAAGATGTCCTTTGGCAGTCAGTTTTGGAAACAAGGCAGCATTACCACAAAAGCAAGAATTACATCAGCCAGAGGAACTGCTGCTGGAATTCCCCATCAGTGCATATTCTCTCTATGGGTTAGCACACTGCACCCTCACCTTCTCCTCTGAACACTGATGCATTTCCAAAGCTGCTTCAACAAGAAGTGGATCAAAGCCCTTCTCACAAAGCTGTCCATGTGTAAACAGGTAATCCAGAACCTGTGGAGAACGAAGAAAAGAAACCAAGTTTGCAGAGTGGCATCTGCAGCATGCAGTTGAATACCATCTCTGTACAGAGGCACTGAGCATGACTCTACCCCAGGCCTCACCAGGGACTGAGATAAAGTCCTTCCTTGTAGAGCTGGGACAGTCTTTATGTAAGAACTTGTTTAGGGAAAACAAGAAAGTCCTTCTATCCTCCTGCGTTCTCCCACCAGCTATGAAAGTCATCTTCCTTCTACTTGAGTCACAGCAGCTTCAGAAGCCTATCTTTAGCCTTCTGTGCCTTATTACCAAGCAGAAGGCACACTTTTAACTGTGCTTTTTATACTACAAGTTTTTAAACTGAAACTGTAGGTGCAGCAGTCAAGATGCGTCAGCTTTGAGCTTCCTCTCAGACAGCCACAAGAGCTGATGCAATCTGAAAGCAGTCAGAAACCGCTGCCATATTTCTTACCTGTCCTCAGCTCTGAATTACAGGAAAAGGGTCAGATTGGTAATGCTGTGTGCAAACACAGCAGGCTTTAAAACCGCCCCCCTAAGGGACTTTTATTCCATTTGATACTACAGTTCATTCCAGTGCACACATTAAACCACTTTCACCGTGTAGGTAGATCAGGCAACACATCAGCTCCACAACCAGAAGTCCCTGGGGCCACCCCTCTTCCCCAGGCACAGTCTTGCCAGGCAATGCTCTGTGCAGCACAGTCTGCCTAGGGCCAGCATGGAAAGTTAAAGAGGCCATGCACTCCCTGTTTTAAAATGTTTGTTTGAAGCTGATCCAAGTCCCAGAGCTACACTTCGCCCTGCAGCTCTTTTATACTCTGTGACCTGGTTTTAGCAAGTGTTTGATGCAGCGCATGAGGAAGGAAGCACCGTAACCAGGGCATGCAGAAGAAAGTCGGTCAGTGGTGCCTCCCAAGAGCTGTTGTAAGCCTGCAGGGGCCAATCTCTCCACAAGGAGAGACATCAGCATCATAACCCCTCGTAATAAGAACAAGGGAAGATGATTGCTCTTTTACCATATGGCACTAAGCATGGTGTAGAGTTGCACTAAGCTTCCTTCGGATGGTTCTGAGACTCCTGGGAAGACTCAGTACCTCTCCCAGTTTCATGTGCCGCTAATGGCCCATCCCAATCTCAGCAGACCTCTGGCCCAGCACCCCACAGGTATAGCTGGCTCAAGCAGTCTCTCATCAGAAAGAGGCACAGACTTTCTTGTTTTGAGAGCCTCTACCGCTCGGTGACAGCTTCCCTAGTGATTAACCACAGTGGCTATGGGCTGCAGCTCCCTATTAGAATCAAAATATTCCTCCCTATGCATTTTGCAAACCCAAGGTTGTTTCTCATCAGAATCAGCATCCAATCAAGGGTTTCTTTCCCACCACATAAGCTCTTACCTGGTCTATGTTCTGTCCCTTCTTCTTCATGGCTTTCAGGACGTTCTCAGGTGAGTACCCCATGTTCACAACTGTCTCTATGCACTGCCTCTCGCCAGCGGAGAGCGCCTGCTGTAGCTCTGGAGCAGAGCCACCCGGCCACTTTGCACGGCTGGTGTTATTGGGCACTTTAGACACTGGTAAATTTTGGTGTGTTACCTAAAGGTGAAAACCCAGATGCTAAGGTGATGGTCATCTTCCGCATCCCCACACCCTGTTCCTGGCTAGCACAGCACCAGGATACCTCATGTAATTAACCCAAGAGGCTTTCTAGAATGCCCTTGGGAAGTTACTGCTAGGATGAAACCAAGCAGTGTAGAGTCTGACTCTCACCAAACAACAATCAGCAACCTAGACTCTCCACTATATACCCTCTCCTACCAGTGGAACCCAAAACCTTTCAATACCCAACCTTTGCAAAAGTGAAGGTCCTCATAACATAGCCAAACTCTGTACTTCAGAAGCCACATATAGATGGCTTCTTCAACCCAAGTTTACTCAGCAATATGATCTTCTGCACTCAAAGGAACAGCACTTCTGGAGATTCTCAAAAACACTACCCAGTGCAAGCACATTGGTATTTATGAACTTACCACAGGGATTTCTGTTTCCTTGTAGTCTGGGTGTACCTGTTGGACAACACATAAATAAGATGACGGTAAACATTATACACCAGTGACCAGAGTTTGCTACAGCAAAGAGGGGAGATCCAGGAACAAGTCTACCACATTGGGGAGACCTCTGGTCTGGTAAGTCTTCCCCACGTGAAACGCAGGCATTACACAGTTGCTTGCAGTTTCAGAACAGCCATCGTAAGGACTACAAACAGATAATACTCCAAGAAGTATCTGTGTGTGTCCCTTATAACTACTGACTTCTTTATTTAGTCACCGTGATGGCTAAAAGTTCATATAGCTCAGCGTAGCACACTGGCTCCTGCTAAGCTCTTGACCCAGTGCTCTGCTTCCTGACAGCAATGATTTGGAAGTTACTACACAAAGACTTCAGTTTTTTGCATTTTGTAATACTACTGATGCCAACATAGATTGCCTGAAAAGCTGGCCACTTCTCTATGACCAACCTAAACAACAAAAACACCTGTTTAATGAAAACCAATCCTGAGAATATCTGGAAGAATTCTGACAAATTCCATTTACTTGCAAAAACACCCAAACCACCACCACCACTAAGGTGCAGGGGTATGTATCTGAATGGTCCACCAGGAGTGTCCCATGCGGCCATAACCAGAGATTCCTGTAAATAAAATGCATGATACTACTCAGCTCTCTCATCAGCTTCTTTTAATTACAACCTGTTGTACTCACTAGTTGTTTCTCCCTCTGTCAATGCTGAAAAAAGCAAACAAATGAGCTTCAAGAAAACAAGAAGAGGAGGGGAGAACCACCCAAGACAGAATCAGTGAAGCTTCAGAGAATCACAGGCTTATTTCCATCAAAACAAATCCCTAGATTCAATTCACTACTAAAGCATAAACTTCAGTGGCAATGCCAGATCCAAAGCTAAAATTTTTAGTCTTGTGAGATAAAGAAAAAAAATAAAATATAAAAATCATTGTGGAATATGCAGGGACACAGAATTCCCCAAAGACTTTCAGGAAGGCTGGACAGAGATTGTAATAACAGAAGCTTTGAGGAGAAGGACTTGGGAGTGTTGGTTGACAAAAAGCTTAACATGACCAGGCATCATGCACCTGCAGCCCAGAAACTAACCCTATGCTGGGCTGTGCCAAAAGGCTTGACCAGCAGGTTGAGGGAGGTGATTCTCCCTCTCTGCTCCACTATCGGCACTTCCCGCTGTAGTCCTGCATTCAGCTGTGGAGTCTCCACCTGCGTAAGGGATACCAGAAGAGGCCATGAAGATGCTGCAAGGGCTGGAGAACCTCTGCTCTGGAGACAGGCTGAAAGAGCTGGGCTGGCTCAGCCTAGAGAAGAGAAGGCTCCTTAAGGGGAGACCTCAGAGCAGCTCCAGTGCCTAAAGCAGCTTCAAGAATTGTGGAGAAGGATTTATTACAAGGGCATGAAGTGACAGGACAAGGGGGGGTGGCTTTAACCTGACACAGGAGAGATTCACATCAGGTACTAGGAAGAAATTCTTCCCTGTGAGGGTGGTGAGACACCGGCACAGGGTGCCCAGAGAAGCTGCGGCTGCCCCATCCCTGGCAGTGCTCAAGGCCAGGCTGGACAGGGCTTTGAGCAACCTCATCTAGTGGAAGGTATCCCTGCCTGTGGCAGGGCATTGGAACTGGATGGGCTTTAAGGTCCCATCCAATCCAAACCATTCTATGGTGATTTTATGGAAAGAATGGGCTTATTCTTGCATAACATTGCAGAAAAGGGGTGCATGACCCTTCTGCTCCCAGCCAGAGAGATGACTCAGACTTCCTTCTATGATTTCCATACTCTGAGGATTTTTGTTCCTTTTACTTCAACACTATTTTTGCATTTAGTTTGAATTTTTGCAGCTCAGCTGTCATTCTCCAGCAACTGGGACTACCCTGTGGAAACATTAAACAAGTATGCTCTGAAGTCTTTGAATTTAAACAAAAAAACCTAGTTCTGTCAGCATACCTATTTCTTGGTATTTCCTAAGAATACACCTTCTCCTCTTGTCTTTAAGTTTTAATCCAGCAGATAGATTTGGCTAGTTAAGAGTGAAAATTTGCTCACCTGCATACCCACACATTTAGCTGTAGGTGATCTTTCATGTTAATCTCTCGGAATGTGTACTCTGAGGTTTCACCTCTGAGCTACACACAGAGTCATAAAACCACCTCTCCAACCTGTGATCTACAGCAGCGAGCACTTGCTTAAGCACATCGCTGCTTCTGACACAATTCACTGTATTCAATTTGCTCTATTCGCCAGTAAAGAGCTGTTCTGCCATGCTCTGACAAATACACTAGCTGCCAGTATACTGTATTTCACCATTAATACTGCATTTATCTAAGCCTGAAAGAGGTGAAAGAACAATGCGAGAGAAGCGGCATCACTTGCTTTAGAGCACATGGTATCACACAAAAACTTACATCATGCCACTAAGGTCATAGAACTGGTGAAGCACTGCTTAGATTGGACAGAAGAAAAAACAGGTTAGTATGGAGCCAGAGGATTTGGCTACAAAGCTTTCTCTAGGCTTCATGACACTGGTGTCCAGATCTTAGGCTTTTCAGGAAAAAAGCTCACAAGCTTTTTGCACTTATTCACAAAGAGACAAAGCCAAAGACTGGTGTGAAGTTAAGTGTCCTCAAAGTCATTTTAGAACTTTCTACAGGTTCCACAGGAAATGAAGGGTCAACATCCATCTCAGAGCCACAGGGCCGCCAACTAACTAGAGCAATCTGAGGTGACCTTCAGGTCTGCTTTTGGCATCCACCAATCATTTCACCCTCCTTCACAAGGAAAAGGGTCAATACCAGATTTCACCTATCATTTTCTTCCTTTTAAAGATGAGATTTTAAAAGGATCTCAGGAAGAAATAAGATTTAAAAAGACATTTATCTCACTGCATGTGAACTCCAAGCACTTTTTTCTTTGCTGAACGAACCAGCACACCTGTGGGGTTTAATGTATTACAGCTCTTTCTTGAAAGGCCTGCATTTCCAATTATTTCTAGCAAATACAAAGCCAAGGAACAAATCTAGAATATATTTGACTCAAAACCTAACAGCACTTCAGAATATGATATATTTCAGTTGGGTAAGACAGCAAGCAGAGCTGTGCAAAGAAGGTATCTTACACGCTTTGCTCAAAGGTGCGAAGCTACGAACAGCGAGAGCTGGAAAGATGAAAATTGTCAGAAGTGGTCTAAAAATATCATATCTTGGGGAAACCTGCAGAACATTAATCCACAGTTCAGAACTACAAGCATGAAGGACTGCTGGATTGATTTGTTGCGTGAATAAAGAGGACCTACATATAACCCCATTTAATGAACTAAAAGCAAAGCCACAGGACACTTTAGAAGGAACATTTGCCTCCACATCTCCACATCTTCCCATCAAGCCCAATTCTAACCCATTTTTACCGTAGTCGCTGTGCTTTGAGGTGGTTCTTCTTCTGTACAAACTGTCGACACAGCCAGGGATGGCAGCCTGGATGAAGAGGATAATGTTGATGTCTCCATGCCACTGTCCTCATTTACAGCAGAAAAACCAACCATGTGGTGTCCATTCAGTTCACTAGCTTTGCTCTGAGCACAGGTCTGCAAAGAGCTGAGCAAAGTGCCATTGCGGAGACAGGTAGTGCTGTGGAAAGTGCTTGTGAGCTTTGATGATTTCTGATCATTCTCATCGGAGTCAAGTTTAGGAAAGGACAGGGATTTGATATTGCTCACTGAAGTGATAGGGGACAGGGACACTTTGGAAGACAAGGACATCTTTTCACAGTTTCCCAACTGCGGTAAAGTGATAAAGCCATTGGGTTTGTGAAGGGGCTTGAAGTCCAACGTGGCTCTTTCTATGGATGCCAGAACTTCCTCATCTTGCAGTACAGACTCAGACCCTCCTTTGGGCAAGGTGTTATCTAACAGCTGGGCAACAACTGGCCCAGTAGTACCAACATGAATTTCAAGAATATTTTTTAATTCCTCCTTATCATCAATAGTTTTTAATTCCAGTTTATCAAATGGGTCTTCTTCACATTCGAAATCAGCTGGGTTGAAGTCTGCTTTTGGACGAGGTGGACTGAGAACCTTCTGCTTCACTGCACTGCTGTTGGCTGGGGTGGGAGTAAGGATATTATTGTGCTGCAGGCTAGCAAGGACAGGGTTGATAGGAGGAGGCATGGCCTCAGGGCAAGGTCCCTCTGAGAATCCCATCTTGTTGCCGTCCTCTGGAGCTGATTTTGAGCTTGCTAGTCCTTCTGCTTCTGCCTTGCGTTCAGCTTCCCTCTGGGCAGCTTGGATTTTTTTGATGTCTTCAGACCACTCGATCGTCCTTTTTTCCAGAGAGAAGTCATACTGACCAAGGGGGGAGGGGAAAGGAGAAAAAAAAAGAGTAAGTTACAAGGATCACAGCCATTAGGCCTAATAGCAACAAACGTAACAAAGAGTATGAGGTATATGAATTATCATGGACAGGCATAGAATTATGGATTGGTTTGGGTTGGAAAGGACCTTAAGATCATCCAGCTCCAACTCCCTGCCACGGGCAGGGATACCTCGCACTAAATCATGCTGGCCAAGACTCTGTCCAGCCTGGCCTTTAACACTGCCAGGAATGGATCATTCACAACTTCCCTGGGCAATCCATTCCAGTGCCTCACCACCTTCACAGTCAAGAACTTCTTCCTTATATCCAATCTAAACTTCCCCTATTTCAGACTGAACCCGTTACCCCATGTCCTATCACTACAGTCCCTAATGAAGAGTCCCTCCCCAGCATCCCTATAGGCCCCCTTC
>JAOEHY010033310.1:0-36974 GCA_025447955.1 Psilopsiagon aurifrons
GGCACCCATCTTATAAGTGAAACAAGTTATTTTATCCATGTAGCTAATATTCACATGAGTATTTTTTCCAGCTCTCCATTACTACACCTTGTATTTTAATCCTTACCAAAGGCATAGAAAATCCTCAAACACAAACACTATTTGCATTACCAGCAGCAACTCCAATGAGTATTCTAAGGACTCACAATGCCTGCAATGAGCAAACATCTATTTTTCTCGATTAGTAAACTACTGGTGTCATTTCTCCTTGCTTGTAATTTATTTTCCTCATCTAGGAATAATAATCAGTGTTTAGTGCAAATCCATACCAATGCATAAACCATATGCAATTTGCATCAGAATGGTATGAAATCTAAGACTTGTTCCAGCTTCTCTAGTATACGCAGCCAAAGCACCCAACAGATTTTGCCATTTTGTTCCAGCCCCTTCTGTAAACTCTCTCTTTTCGACCAGTTTGATACCAGTCCTATTTTATCATCTTCCTAGAGCTGGGGCTTTATTTTGGAGGGGTGCTTGGCACAGCAGGAGGAGAAAGGAGAATCAAGATTATTCCACATGTCAAATAGCTTAAAAGCATAGATTATGATGGCCATGGGAGCAAGGTACACTTGCTATTTTAAAGCTTTAGTTTGACTGTTCAAACCTTTAATTCTCCTGCACAGCTGAGAACAAGCTAACAGACAACACAAGGTTTTAGCCCATTATACTAGTTAGCATTCGTAAAGTGTAATATTTAAAAAAGAAACAAATCAATGTTTGGTACTACTTAAGACACTCCGGACCATAAAATAATCAGAGAATCACAGGTTAGGGTTGGAAAGGACCTTAAGATCATCTAGTTCCAACCCCCCTGCCATGGGCAGGGACACCTCACACTAAACCATAGCACCCAAGGCTCTGTCCAACCTGGCCTTGAACACCGCCAGGGATGGAGCACTCACAAAAGTAGTCCTTTCAAGTTGTAGTCCTCATATTCCTTGTGGTACTCGTACCCAGGGAGTCCGCTGGAGTCCAGGATGAAGGACGAGGGTTACATGTTTAAATTAACTGTTTCTGCAAAACTAATGAGCAAATTTATTAATGGACCATTCCTTAACTATGCATTTAAATCCCATATTCAGACTTAACAGGGTGTGAAAGTACAGTACAGCGCATGTTGGTCTACTTGTGATGTACCTCTTTTAGGTTTCTAATTTCAGGTGGTAAAAGGTAACATGCTGGCTCATTCACCTGCCTACTCCTGTTCTTCAGAGAAACAAAGCTTTCCATTAATTTGTTACTAATCTGGCCAAGATACATTGTGGGTTTGCTTATACTTCTGTGTTTCTTTACTCTGTGTTACATTCAGGATGCCATCTATAAACTTCCTACCAGTGCTATTATGCAAAGTGCCAGTAAGCTGCACAAATCTATTAGAGAAAACTTCACTGACTTGTTGCATTGTCAATTAAACTGCTTCTGACCTTTTTAACAAGCATCATTTTACCACAGCACTTCACACATTATAAATTGATAAAACAGAAGTTTATTACCCTGGTCAGGCTGACTTCCTTCTCAGTCAGGATTACCATCATAGCTGGTTTAACTTCATGGAAATAGGATATGTTTTGCTATGGCTTCCCCACTGCTGTATTTTCAGTGCTATAGAAACTGTTTAGATTAATGCTAAATAGTATCAGAAGTGCCTTTTTTTTCAGTTACTTCTCTTCCAGTACAGCTTTAATAAAAGGAACATCTAGGCTCATTATCAAAACTTGGATCCTTAAAGCTACCGATTCATCTCAAATAAGGCATCATATTCCAGTGGTTTCAGGCTTGGTTTGCATGAAACTCTACATTATTGAATCATGCACCACAGCATATTCCAGATAACAGTAGGGATTTTCTAGATGAAATTTTAAAGCTGTCCTGGTCACCAGGGCCTCCTTCCATATACAGAGTGCAGCTGAACATTATGCAGAGAGCCTGCTAACTTACTGGAATGAAAAACAACTTGATGAAAGCACACACATTTAAAGAAGGAATGGGCAATTCCACAGCAGTAAGTTCTCTGACACTGCAGGTTTTCCTTTTGAAACAGAAATGAGTAATGTTCCTCTCTCTGCATCAAAAAACGCTCCTAGTTTCCTGAAGAATCTCAGATATTGATCAAATGCCACATGACACTGGAAATAAGTTTCAACTTCCTTGGCAAACTGCTCACTTCAAACAGGCCCTGCACTGCAGCTGCACTACAGTATCATAAAAGGCTTCTCACTGGGAAATTGTGTGCAAAGTTGGTTTGGGGAATAAAGAACGATTTAAGCTGCCCGTATGACCAAGGTACTGGGGACAAATAACCTTAGAGCTGTACCCTGGTGAAGAAACAAGGCCTCAGTTTCAGCAGAGGCTTGACGTCAGGCCAGACAGGGAAAACAAGATGAGCAAAGGTTACATTCAAACGGTCACCTGTGGTTTATGCAGCAACAAAACAACCACTGTTCAGGACAGACACACATAAAAAGAACTTACTGGTAATTACTTTTAATATAGGCAAACCAAGACTGCTTACGATGTGTAGGGTATGATAGTGTGACAGACTAATCTGAACAGCTTCTGTTTCATGTCTCTAAAACAAGCATTCAAGAGGTAATTCACATTACATGTGTCATCTTTGGTAACACTGTACATTTTTGTCAATCACTCGGTAAACATCAGTTCTTAGTGTCATTCATCATAACTACAAACTAATTTGAGAGTTGCAGGAGGATCCTCCAACTGTACATCAGCTTGCAAAGGGAAGAGTTCAGACCAGCAATACCAAAATTACTCCACAGAGTTATGTAGCAAAAGTTCCCATTCTTCATTATAAAGCATTACACTAGTTTGTCATTTTGTCTACAGTTAGAGTGGGCTTGTCCTCAGCACTATTATAGATTAACAACAAAGTAGCTCCTGAAACAAATTGAGGGAGAAGGATTAAAAACAAAGACCTTCGATGAAAGCATAATTTTCTAACTTTGGTTTCTAACAGTAGATTATTAAAATACAGAAAAAAGTCATCATTATTTTAAAAAAGATGCATCATTTAGAAAAGAAGTCTCATTCCTTACAAAATGATTTTAAATTAACATAGAAGAATAAAACATTGCTACAATTCAGTTAAGAGCATTCCAATGGCGTGATGTAGGTACACCTGTATGTCCTCTGTTCCGTGGCACAACCATGGGTTTTAACTTGCTTTGATGTGTATTTGACGGTCACTGAACCTTTCTCACTTATCTTGATGTGGGCTGTCTGCATGTACTGTGTTAACACTTGACTCAGCATTTATTTACAGTTTAAAAGCAGCACAGCTGTCCCACATCCTACAGCTGTGCTCACTCCACTGTGGTACTGGAACGAGAACAACAGCTCGGGTATCTCAGGGAATGTATCATTGTTCTGAATTGCCTTTTTTTCCCTGTTTTATCAGCAGGTGGCTCCTCATTGTTTTTCCCAGCCAGCTGTGCAGGCTCTGTTTGGAATTGTTCTATTTGAATCTCGAGATGTTTTTGAATGGCTAACCCAAGGACTTCAGGATCCACAGATGCCCCATATACTTCCCATGTCATTCCTTCATCATCCCATCTCACTTCACGCACTGGAGATTTGGGGGCCTCCATGTCTTGCTCTAGGTTCACCTCTGGGAACACATGAGAGTGGCCTTCTGCTGCAGCTGCTGGGCTTGTTGCCACAGATCTGCATTCCATGATTGGAAGAGTTTGTACCTCGGCATCTCTGCACTCAAGAGCTGTTTTCAGTCCTTTCGTTAAATCATTCATAGAGGTCATAGTCCACATATCCTTAGTTGTCATTACCATGTTTGCACCCTGCTGGCTACTATGGGCAACACAGGCAGCATTTGTTTCTGGAGGAGCCTGCTCCTGCTGAGTACAGTGTTGAGCATGTTGCAGTTGTTCTCCAGGAATGCTACAGCACTTCAGGACTCTTTTGGCATCCAGGCCTGATTCACTTACTGAAGACACCAGCTTAGGATATGTCAGAATATCTGAAGTAGGAAAGGAATGAAAATAGCCAGGTGCTGCCTGTTCTTTTCCTGACTCACTAACTGAGCATACCAACTGCGGAACAAGTTGTATAGATGGTATAGGCAAAGAATGGCAATAGGCAGGGATGGTGGCATCTACCTTCATACAAGGTTCCTTCCTTATATTACAGGGCCCTGCAGAATTGTTATGAATTGTCATCACCATGGGGGAGTATGCAGAGTTTGGAATATTACTGTAAATCAGGCCACCATGAATAATCCCAGTGGCTTGATTGAACATTGTCCTGTTTGAGAAACCATTTCCAGGCACATGGGGTCCTAGGACAGCTGTGTGAAATGTTCCAGGATCTGTGTAAACAGTAGTGTTACGTGGCATACCGCTGCTGTCAAAGCTATTTGTGGGTACTTGCTGGTCTCTGAGTAGAACTGGAGTCACAACGTTTTGATAGCAAGGTGCATTTTCATTTGTTTCTGATCCATATCTCTGTGCTTGGAAAGACATCCTAGCCACTGGTGGACCATGCCTGCAGCTAGAAGAGCTTAGGCTGGAGTAAGTAGCACTGGTTTCTATGTGAGTGACACAAGTCTGGTGTTTGCAACTGCAGGTCAGGTCTGAGTGGCTTCTCTGAAGGGCAGTTCCCAGTTCTTCCATTTTACACATGCTTTGCTGATGGACAATGCAGGCTGAGGAAATATTCTCAACAGTGCTGCTCTTTACATACACTTTAGCGTCCCCCACTTCCCAGGATGCTGGGGACTGCTCAGTGGTAAGAAAATGATTTGTAGTCTTAGTTTTGCTCTGTGAATTGTCATTGGCTAACTGGTCACTTCTGGTTTGGACAACTGATCCAAGTCCCATCATCCGAGGCTGTGAGGACCATCCAGGACTCTGTACACTCCTTGCATCACTCTTGTTTCCCAGAGTATGGCAGATGGTGCTACTATGGCTTTTCTTCAGCTCCTGCTTGTTGCTTTGTCTTTCCTCTAAACTTGATTGCCCAGTATAGGCCAGACTCGAGGAGCTCTTTGACAGGGGGTGACTGTTGACATTCAAGAGACCATGACAAGTAGAACTCAGTGAGTCCTGGTAGGAATGAGTGTGGAGCTGGTGGCTGTCAGCTGACATGGCAAAGGAGAGAGATCTGCAAGAAATGGTGGAGAAGAAAAGAGAGAACTTCAGTAAAACATAAATGTACTGGAAACTGTAATCTCTATTGACCTCCTGCCAGGGCTCCTTGCTTCTCACAGTTCACAAGTACTTCTAAAAAAGCAGTCTCCGTACGCTACAGTTTCTGTGTACTCAGACCAGCCAGTTTCCATTTTCAGTTTCCACAATGGGTTTTCCCTGAATTAGATTCAGAATTATTGAAATTCTGGGGGCTTTTCATTTCATAAAACACAAAGTTGTTAACATTCATGTTAGCACTTCCACACCTAAGAGAAGCTGTAATTGAAGATTTTTAATCTAACCAGATTTAGTGATCCATTTTTGTTGATCAAATGAGATCTTCCACTGTTTGATCACACACATTCCCTTGGTGTCATAGAGGTTGTGCAACATTTATATAACTAAGTTATTTTAATATGCTAATATATCTGTATCTATCAACACATACACATATAACTCTTTCTTAAAAGAACCCATTCTGTTGAACAGAAAAATGTAGAGCATTTATTCATCACTTTCAGGTTAAGTACTACTGGACATTTTCCTGTGCAGTACCGTGGAAGCCACAATTCCTCGTTTTAGAGAGCTTTCCCTCTGGTGCACTCTGCTTCCCTAGCAGGACTCCTACAGAAACCTTCACAATGTCTTGTGAACCAGACCGCTAAAATAAAAATGAACATGTGCACCCAGAAAGGTGTGTACATGTGGTGGACAAAAGCACTCTGTAAACATAACAGGAGCGTTCACTCATCACCAAGAGACCAATGACTGCAAGGGCTCGCATCCAAACCTATGAGTGAGAAACTTTTAATGTGATACTTTTAATATGATGCTTACAGGCTCAAAGAGTCGTCTTCTACCCATGTAACCAATAAAAAGCATGCCTTTTACTCCAACCACAAACCAAGCAGCTCTACTGCTGATCCTTACAGTTATCAATGCTTACACTTGTAATTCCATTTTCATTGCTAACTTTGGCAAGCCAATAGTTTAGGTTGCGATTTTCCTATCGCCTAAAATCCATTTGCATTGACTGTGTTCCATAATGAAACTAAATTGAGCAAGACAATGAAAAAATAACAATATTTGCAATCACTTCTTAGAGAAGCTTCTCACTGTGGGCTGTTTACTAGGGGCTTGGTATTGGCAGAAATATCCTCTAGCATTAGAGTTTGCAGAAAAAGGCAGTTTCCCCTCTTTCATATGTGTTGGTTCAATTAGAAGTTAAACTTCTAATGGAATTTCAGATTCCTGGGTGAGAGGCACTGCTGAGTGCAGCTGCAGTCAAAAGCAGCCACTTTTTTTGCCAAGTATTTCTGTATGCTTTTCAGAAGTCCTTATAAAATCTCACTGAACATTTCGAAGAGAAGCAAGAACTGGGAAAGTGACAGTCTTAAAACCTTTCACTCATCTCCTCTACTTACACATACGGGTATAGTCTACCACATAGGAGTCAGTAGGATTAAACACCAGAGCATAGCTGTCTGCAAGGTGAAGATCTTAAATTTAATCTCTTTAGAAGATAATACCTACAAAGGCTCTCACAGATTGGGATGAAACAACATTTACTAATGGAAATCCTCAGTCACAAATACTGAGTCTCAGCTGAAAGGAAGCTTCAAACAGATGGATAAGGCTGCAAAAACTTTAAAGAGCTCTCTCACAAAGTGTACAAGATTCAAATATGTATGTATACACAGATACCAATGCCTCTATTTGCTGTCTTTACATAGCATTGCTGCAGAAACCTCTGTAACTGGAAGAAGTGATGCAATTTGAGATTGATCCATCACCTGAATGTGAATAAATATATTCAGATAAATGACACAGTCCAAATATGTTGCCATAACAGAAAACAACATTCCTTGTAATGTTTGCAATGAAACGTTCAAAGAGAATTCTGAAGAGATTTATTTTTGCCCCACTCACACAGACTCCAACTGCAGCTGAAATCAAGACCAAACATGGGCCAATGCCACATGTATATTACACATGTACAAATACATATATAACATTATAATTAGCAACTATCAACGGCATTTGAACATCTTTACTTGGATAGACCAGTGTTCCATGCTAGCATAATTGTAAAAATTACCTTGTGACTTCCGGGCTCTAAAAACAACGGGAACAATTACCAGTTAAGTAAAACAGCATCCCACCTGACACTTCAGGACATAGTTAAAGATGGTGGGAAGTGAAAAAAACAAACCCAGCAAAGCCCCATTCCAACAAGATGAATCAGTTTCCTTCAGAATAATGCACTTTCCTATTGTGTTGACCCAAGGTTACATTTTCCCAGACACCCTGAACACTCCCCCATATACAGACCACCTATTGCTTTCCCCTTCCATTCCCTGCTCCTTTTTCCCACTCTGGAAAGACCTATGAGCTCTTTCACCACCAGCCCATTATGCCTACGTGGCAGAGGCAGGGTTCTGAGCTGGACTTGCGCACGTGGAGCTCCGCATGGAGAGGGACACCTGCAGAACAAATCATGCTTGGTAGACCTGACCTTTCCTCACCTCTGCTGCAGCCAAATGTCACCACGGCATTTCATAGTAGCATAAGTGAGCATGCAGGTCTGCCACACACTGGATCAGCCTGTTGATTGGTTAGTTGGTTGTTTTTAAACTGGTTCAGCTCCCACTCACTACATCAAATCATCAGTCCAGCCACACCAATCACCAGTGTCAGCAGAGGGAGGAAACAGAAAAGAACTCCCCTCTGCAGAATCACAAATTCAGTAATGCACATAAACCCAGAGCAAACCTGCGCACACAGTGCCTTTCTTCCTAAAACTTTGGAAACGGTATGTAATCCCATACTCACCTTCCCAAACTCTACATTTCACACATGCAATGTTGGCACTGATTCCCCAAGGTACACAAAAAATCTTACACATACATAGACACCCCTCAGAAAAGACACGACACTGCATGAACACATGCTAGAGGTGCTGTACTTCCTACATGAGCTCATGCAGACTGCATCCAGCTGATGACTTCTGATAAGGGGCAGAAAGCAGAAGTGTCTGGATGGTTATACCAATATATATACCAGAGGGGCTGGGGGCAGGTACCCAGAATGATGTGACAAGCTTCTTAAGAAACAACCAAAAAAGACTCAACCCAGCCACAAGACACAGAATCAGTCTGATTTCACAGCTGTGCAATGCCATTGTAGTTTGTGAGTCAGCTAATCAGGAGCAGACTACCCATGTGAAACACGGGTATAATAAACACAGCTGACTCAGTTGATACTTAGGGACCTGAAACAACATTTTTTTCTTATGTTGGGGGGAGAAGACTGCTCTGCCTAAACTTTGCTTTTTAAAAAGTAAAGATCTAATTCATAGAAATTCAATTCAGGTATTTTATAAAAAAAAAAAAAATTAAAAATATTCGATTAAAAAAAATATTCAAATGGGTATTTTATTCAAAAATACCCATTGTAGATTTTGAGTTGATCTGAGAGCTTCTCATTTGGAAATTCAAACGAAATCTGCACCTGAATACATGAACAAGAAAGCATGAACTTTGAGGCAGATACCCTGCTATGAATATACAGAAAACTGTTAGTCAAGCAGAGAAAGGATTAGGATAGAAATGGAATTAACATCCACTATTTTTGGCTTAGCTTCAGATAGCTTATGAGGGGATCTAGGCCGCTTTCACTAATTCCACTGAACTACTTTAAAGCAACAAATGTGTATTCTGCTATGACTTATGATTAAAGTTGCGACCTATTTAACAGAGTAGTAAATTTAGTCTCAAAATATTAAATATCATGTGTGTTGTCAACTGAAGGACAGTCACTGGTAAATTAATGACGACTCCAAAAATCTTCAGTATTTTTGTTTTCTATGCATGTACTTTTGATTACAATTTTGGCAACACAGATCTCAAATGGACTAATCCCTTGCAATCATATCAATATACGGAGCAAGTTTTCATGTAATATAACAATACTGCATGATATTTCAGTATGATTGTACTTAGTTCCTCGTTTATGTATTTGCTAGTGATCATTTTCTTCCCTGCATAGCCAGGCTTCAAAAGAGTGGCATGATAAATACGATATTCACAAAAGAACTCATAGTTTTCATAATGAGGATAGTAATATGGGATATTAACATAAGACAATGTGTTAATAATAGAAGATGTACAGCCACGCTTGCATATCCTCCAAGAAAATACAAAATGCCATAAAAGTAACACAGCTGCTGCATCCTGTATCCCAGGAGAGGACTTTTTAAGTACTGACTCAAGCAAAAATCTGCACCGTAACATAGCAAGTCACACTACAACACATGTGCTCTTTCGTAAGCACTCTGTGACTACAGTAACTAAACACATTATGATGCTCTGTGAACTACCTAACACATTAAATGGTACAAATTAGTTGCAGAATTTGTGAAGAATCAAAGAGAAATTGCATTTAAAATTTAATACTATTTACTAGAAAAATACATGCAATGCCAGAGACTTACTTCTCTAAGTAAGTTTTACACAGTTTATTTTTGCTTCATATAACCATGATGGTGAGCCCATAAATCAACAAGACCTGTAACAGCGACTGCAGGCTGTTTCACCCTTCTTCACTTTGCTGACCAGACAATAAAAAAATCCCAATCTTCATACATTTTATTTTATGCTTTCAAACCAGTATCTGGCTGCAAAATAAGCGATAAAATTAGAGCCAGTTTCAGAGGTGAGAGCATTACTATGCATGTGTGATATTTGGAAGTTAGGTGATTTGATCCGTACCAAATTTTCAGATGAGGACTGCTAATTTCAGGTACTGACCAGGACCCTTCATGGTGAGCACTAGCACTTTTTGAGAAGACTTGCAACATTTAGGGGTTTGCAAATTCTTTGCCCCGAATTCACTCCTTCATTTGCATCATTCTGGCCCCCCTGTCCATCAGTACTTGGTAACCTGTGCAGTAATCAATCAGCTTCATAAGACATACACACAATTTCGCCAATAGCACCAAACTCCACAACAAACTCGTCCATACTTTATTCAAGAATAATGTGATTTTAATTAAGTTATTTAATTAATATATTACTAATATATAATTATTTATTACAAGTTTGACTTGAATAGAAGGCTACCATATGTAGGTTCTTAACTTTATTTAATAAATAACTTATTACAAATGCAATGTTTGTAAATTTGAACAGGCAAGAGCAGTTTCTGGTTAAAATGACAGAACTTTAATTACAACCCAAGGGGCAGCTGTCACTTACCATAAACACCGCTGGCACCTGCCTGGGACACAAGAAGGGATACACAGAAAGAACTGAATTGCTGCCTAAACAGCCAAGTTATCTTGCGTACCAGAAGCAGTGCAGCATATTCACACTGTGTTCTGTTTGAGCCTGACATTTTAAGCAACGTGTCTTCCTTACTGACATCTACAACTGAACTTCTAAGACAGATGTTTATTGTGGTAAAATGACATAAAAAGGAATATCAGCTAATATGGCATTAATTTCTTTTACAGCTCTACTCATTTTAAAGAGGCTCATATCACCATAAATAAATAAATAAATAGAATAGAATGCAGTCAAACTTTTTTCCTGCTTGCCCACACTGAGAATTACTGGTAACTTGCACAAAAAAGAAAGATCTGTGTTGCACTTACACAAAGATTGACATGCCAGTATTATGAAACCCTATGGCCTATCCCTAACTACACTCCACTGAAAGAAATAGTCCATTAACAGTAATCATTAACAGCTACGGCTGGGGGGGGGGGGAGTCAAACCACTTGAAAGGCATTGGCAAAACAGGATTAGCCATGGTAAAAAGCTTAAAGATTCAAGTGTGTGGGATTAGGAGGGTCTTGGTGGTTTTAATTGTTATTTTATTTTGGTGAGCTATAAGGGAAAGGAAGAAATAGAAGGAGTTACAGTAGGGGAAAAGGTGTCACTCATTGGGGAACATCAAGGAATCCTCTAAATACTGTAAGTACAACTATATCAATGCAACTAGATTAGTATGGAATCAGGTTGAGACCCCGGTTACTTAACCTTTAATCCATCATCTTCCTTTAGGCTTTCCATTTTGGAATAGCATTATAAATTGGCTATGACTTGGTTCAGTTCAATCTGCTACTGCCTTCTTGAAAATATTTTGGGTCATCTTGTACGTCCAAGTATCAGACAGATCTATAGGGCAGACTGATCTGGGCATCTACAAACACCATCAGACACACACAGCAAACAAGAGCATACTGTGTAAGTGAATGAATGGAATTGATTTTCAGTTCTGCACCACTAGAAGCACTGGTGACAGTGGTGCATATCACTGGGATCACAACTCACTTGTAGGAAGAGAAGTACATTTCACAAGCTAGAAAACATGGGAGAAGTTACGACACCCAGTGTGCAGCACAGCAAAAGCAGAGGTCTTGTGTGGTTTACATCTGTATAAACTAAATTGTCACAGCTTTTCTTTCATTTCTGTTAATCATAACTTTGTCCATCAGGCTTTTCTAAAAGTCTTTGTCTTTTCCCTATCTGAAGCTGAGCATTCTGGACAGACATCTCTTTGCATTGATTTGCAACAAAACGAAAAAGAGTGAGTCCCCTTTTTATTAAGCATTAATGAACCTCAGCTATCTTCTTACTGAGGACTCAAGCAGAGAACTCTTCCCCCAAATGCTGAAGTTACCACAGGTAGCCTGGTTACCAGTCACCTTACCAGGGGATAATATAATAGTAGCCATGTCAGAAAGTGAATAGATTCAAACATTTGCTGATACATTCACCTCAAGCTTAAATGATTGGGCCATTGTGTCCACAATTATCCCAACAGTATATAGAGTCATACAAAAAGGGTGGGCATTCAGTTTTAAGAAACAGCAAGAGCACCCCACAGTTGTGTTAGAGCCTGAGCCAGGAAAGAGGAGCTGGGAACTCTAAATTCTGAAGTGAAAAAGGCTAAAATAAGAGTCCCAGAAGAGAAGAGCCTGAGAAGGATGAACCAAAGGAGATTATTTTAATGACAACTCTAATTGCATTCCCAGAAAGGGGAATTTACATGGGGCTGTGAATAAATTGTTGAGAAACCAGAGAAAGGTGGATTCTATCACAAGGGAGGCATGTATCGGGATGTAGTCCTGACACCACCACATTATGCCCTGTGCAACTATGTGTCCTCTTCACCACCTTTCTGTATTTAATTATCTGTCCCAGAAATAACTTCAAAGAGCTCCTGGGATTTTGATCTTTTTTTAGAAGAAGATTGTAAGCAAAACATTACTTCCACTATGTCTTCATGTACACATAGACCTACCTCAGCATACAAACGGCCTGACAATATAACCAACAGAGCTAAAAGATGAGACATTGCACAGTCACATTTGATGCTCACTGCTAGTATTTGACAACTCACTTTAAATCTCATCTCTTCAGTCAGAAGACTGGCCATTTAATCAGCTGTTTTCAGCAGCTGGGGCACTGACCTAGAATCATGCTTATGGTGAATAGTGTGTGCCTACAGAAGTGGTACATTAATATAATTGCCTTTCTGGTTTAAGCAGAGCAGAATTATGCAAAATGAAGCTGTTAATTCAGCTGCCAGGTTTATGTCATTAAGAACTGCTGGCTACTGATTTCCACTGGCAGCACAAAAGTCCTGTGAGAAAAACGTTTCAGAATTCTGTAGGAATTAAGCTTCAATGCACAAAATTTCCAGTGACTAATATACATTTGGATTTATTTCAGAGAGTGAACCTTTTCCTCTTCAAAGCAGAGGAACAAATCCTATTCCATCTCATGTACCAACTTGGAGGGGACAGAGTCAGTCTTGTACTGAATGACTCATACCCCTCAGAGCTCCCTTTCTAGGTTCACTCTTCCATTCTGAACAGACTGCTCCCAGAGCAAACCCATTGATGTGGAACTCCACAAAAACAAGTAGTCATAGCTCACTCAGCAAGCCTCTACCCATCAGAGGCCAGAGCCTGCAAATGTATGAATCACAGAACTGAAGAATCATACAGAAAACCAAAAGCCCACTTAGAGCTTGCTTCCCATCTCACAGCGAGGGACTACAACTACATGTTAAGGCAATCTTCACAAGAGGCCAGCAGTTTGCACATCCAACAAACTCCACCCAAACCAGCTAAGTGATTAAAATATCCATGTGTAAATTCATGTGTTTTAGTAGAAAATATTCATATCATCATTTTTGCTGTTTACTTGAAAGCTTAATAACAGTTAGAGGGAAGATATGAACTCAGCTTGGCTTAGCCTCCCTGCCCTATGGATATCCTAGCTTTAACTTCACGCCAGTTGAAAGGTGATCTTTCTTATGATTCTTCTCTGGTGCAGAATGATGCTTGGATGTAATTTGTGCGATTAATGCTTACACTCAACACCAGGCTAGCAAAGACCTGACTGATATCAACTTCATTTATTTAGCTTGTTCCTATTCCCATGGTTTTAGCATATATACCTGCACAGCCCCAAAGTGACTTTTTTTGTGGTTCCTTTTGCTAAAGATAATTTCACTAGAGTGGAACTTTATTCTGAAGAACTTCAACAGCTTTTGTAAAGGAAACAGACCACCTTCTTCCCTACCATCCACTAATCAGAGAACACTCCTGAAGGACAGTTCTTAACGTACATACAATCATCTGCATAGCTTTAGATCCATTCAGTAGTTAAAACGCAGACATACAAAATACCACATCAAATGATGTTAACCAGAGAATGGCTTATTTAGTATGTCTCACTGCACTGCCTTCTCATTATATCCCTTGTGCAAATATTCCTGACCACTGTTCCCCAACATTTATATTCATTCCCCTTTTTTGCTTTCACAGAAGAGGTATCGCTCTCACTACTGAAAGGCCCCTGCGCTCCCCCAAGCTAAAAAATTACTTTTAAGAGTTTGGATGATTCAGAACATCCAGAATTTTATAGCCCAAAGAGAAGCGTTTTCACATATGATACTGTACATGCATACGGCTTTACAGTTTATGCCACTTAAAAAAATCATTACTGTGTAATGAAACTTCAAGAATTAACCAAATGTCAGTGCCCATGAACCCTATTGGTGCTGCTCACAGTCACTTACACCAGAATGGTTTGGGACCACAAGCAATGAAATGTCACATACATCTGCCGAAGATACAAACTTTTGTTTGTTTTAGGAAATAAGAGAATTGCCAATGGCTTGAGGGTCACTTCCAACAATATAGCTCTGGCATATGATAACAACAGAAGGTTTATTTTTTCTGATTGATTGAAAAAAATACTTATTGAACAAAGGAAATTAATAAATACCATTAGCAAATCTCTGTCTAGTTCTTGAGCATCTGAAAACATCTTTCCTAGGTTGCATTCTCCTGCAAGTTGTTTAACAGCCTGCAATATCCAAACACAAGGGTCCAATCAAGTATACTCCATCCTCATTTTAAAACATTAACTACTGAAGAAAGGAATGGAGAATTCAGCCTCTTTACTATCCAGAGATTTGCTGAAGAAGGAAGAGAATTTTGGAGCACAGAATTAAACAGCCTGTAGACAGGTATAACATTACCTCACTGGTACAGCAAATACCTCTGCTCATCTGGAGTGTTTTAAAGCTATCAAGATACTCTTTGTCATTGCCCTTAAAAACTTCAGAAGTATAATGATCATCAATTACAATTTGTGCCCGTTCCACCCTCCCTAATACAGTCATATTTTTCAAGTGCATTTTGAATATGAATAGTTTACTATGGAAGGAAAAATGTGGATTTGGTATGCTTATCTAATGGGGAATTATCACATTTGGTATTATAAACCAGCTCAGATATCACAAAGCTATATGCAGTCTATTGCCCTTCTTGTTTCTGCAGCCCTAGTTAATTGTCAGTTAAACTAAACTGCAATTGCAGCTCTCTCTAGAGTACAGTTAAGATAAAATGTCTGGATGGTAAAAATCAACAAAACCCCATAAGGAGAGAATAGTGCTCCACAGAGTAACTGAGCCATGAGATGAAAACACGAAGTCCTCATCTAATCCACCCTTACAAATCAAACCTTCCCTAAACCTAATTCTTTTATGCAAAGACTCCATGCAGAGGTCTTTGTACTCAGATCTTACTGCAGTCTAGGTCCTGCAAACATTCAGACAAATGCTTAACCTTAAACATGCAAACAACCATTTGCAAGGTTTAATCAATGTCTTGGTGCAAGGAAATCACCAATGCTTTTGTATCAGATGATTACTTTGAAGCACGAGTCAGTGGAAAAGAGGTAGATTTTGATTTTTAGATGGTCTATCGTATTTATGCAAAAAATCATCACCTTCAAAATATATTCACCCAATGGCTATCTTTCCAGCCACCTTTCATGCTTAGAATGTTCTAACCAGCAATAATTGCTTGCTCTCCCCCTCCTTTTTAAACCTCTTCCCCTAAAATCCAGGAGTGCAACAGCACAAATTCTTATTTTTGATCATAGGAGGTTATAAGCTACAATATATGCAAGAAATACTCTTCTACTATGGTTTCTGATTTAAAACATTTATTCTAATGACAATAAAAAGCCAAACCAAATCAAATATTTGGCTTTGCAAAAGGCATGGTTTTGTTCAGGAGAAAATTTTATCAGTCATTCTAAACAGTGGTTGATCATTTATCTAGGAAAGTAGAGTGTAAAACTAAGCTGATATGCAGAGGGCACTAATTTTTCTCTAGTGTTGGATATTAACGTCTTAGGAATTTAAAAAACACGGTACATGTGGTATTGAAAACAAGGGAACCCATTCTCTGGCAGATAAATACTAAAAGGTAATAATTTGAAGCAATACAATTTACTCTCTTTTCAATATCGAAAATCCAACATACACACAAAATACTATTAGAAAGCATCTTCATAAGCTTGCATGTGTGCAGATAAATAAAGACAAATGGGATTAAGGGTTCCCCTCCCCCCCCCAGAGAAACAGTGACAAGTATATTCTAGAAACACTTGCTAAAAGACAAATACACATATAAGTGAAAGACACCAGCACAATAAAGCTCACATTCCTATCATTTAGTAAAAGAGAAAACTACCATTTCCTGGGCTTTTCAGCCCAGTTATCAACCCCCTGCTGCAACATAGCACTTACAGAAGCCTGGGTCTGTCTCTGTGCACCATTTCTCCCTTTCCCTCGTCTGCTTTGTTACTCTCAAAGACCTGCTGGCAAAACGGAGAGGACCCGGCGTCCTTACAGGAGAAGAGAGAACAGGCAATACATGCCTTCAGCGGTCCTTACCTTTCCCCTACTCAGAGACTGCACATCCAGCTTCCCTGTCCAAGTTGCTTGGAGGGTATTTAAAATAGATGCTCAGAAATCGGAGGAGAACGAAAGCCAAGAGAGTTCAGATTTCCTCTGGAGACTGGGCTCCCTGATCCGCCTGATGATGTTAACACCAAGGTGAGCGTATGATAAGGGGAAAGAGGAGGGATTGTTAGAAAGCATCAAAGGCAGGAGACTGGGAGATGGGGCTTTCTCTGCCTAGACGTGACGCCCCTTCCTGCCTCCCGCCTTGGCTGGAGAGGAAATAAAAGGGAGCCTAGGAGGGAGGGAGAAAGATAATCCTGCGGCTTCATCTAATTAGAGAAACTGGGCCTGTGCAGGGCTGGCAATGCCCCCAGGGAGGCAGAGGGAGGGGAGGCAAATCGGGGCAGGAAGAGGAGGAGCAGAGGGGGGAGAGTAGAAAGGGGAAAATTACAACAGGTATACAAAGGAACTGGTGCCTGAGCCAAGCCACCCTGGATGAGCTCAATTTCTAACCTCATGTAAACGTGAAATCAGTAGGAAACACCCATTGCTTCTGGCAATCTGGAGCCATCAGGAAAAATAAACAAACAACAACACCTCCCCTCCCACATCCAAAACAAAACCAAACCAAAACAGAACCATCAGTTGTATAGGCATGGACTGGGAACAAGGCCATCCCAAAGGACTGAGAAAAGTGCGACTGCTTAAGCAGGGAGCAATGAAGTAAGACCCAGTACACTACAGATAGCTGTCTAGTGTGTCATGGACAGGACACAATTTAGAGCAAATTTTCTCTTGGCAACTCATTTTTCAGAACCTGTTTCTGCTTACTGAAACACATCTTAGTCAAACCAAAGTGACTTTAAAGAAGTACATATCAGCACATATATCGGAGCCTGAAGCTGTCACCTTGCTTGCCCTGCCATAAGTCCTACACCCTGGCCACAGCCCCACAGTCTTTCCCACCCTCCTAAAACCCGGCACAGGCACTCCTGGGCTCACAGCCCCCCAAAGTGTGGCCACCTGCACCACTGTGCTACTGCACCCCATGGGGGATCCCCAATGCGCAGGAGGCTGCAGCCAGTCTGGCCCCCACTGCTCACAAGTGTGAGGGCAGCTCCACGCCATTGCCCTCAGCTTGACATAGGAGCTCACCTGAGGGGCACTTGCAGGGTCTCTAGGGTGCTGTTGTTGAGCTGTTGTAGAAGTTCATCGAAGCCACCTTGAGACATATGGTGTATTGGGGAACATTAAGGACAGATGTAAACAACAGAATCTTGTCCCCAGTCATGGTGGCCCATTTCTGTAAAAAAATCTCCCCTTCCACTAACCTTTATCAGCTACTACATTAAGTCATTTCCCAAGTACCACTTCTTGCCTCTGCATTTTGAGCTGCTTTTATGTCTTTCTGGCCTATTCCCCTCAATTTAAAGCTTCATACAAGGCAGGCTGGTTAGATCTCTGATGAGGCAAGCAGAAGGATGCCAAAGCATCAGAAATAAACACCTTCAAGTCCTCTTTCTTTCTGTTCCATAGCTCTCTTGTTCTGCATTCAGTATGCCCAGCAAGGTTGACTATTTTCACAAAAAGCATCAAAATGTACTTACACACCATCCCTGGAAGTGTTCAAAAAACATGTAGATGAGCCGCTCAGTGATATGGTTTATGGTGGACTTGGCAGTACTGAGGTAATGGTTGGACTTAACGATCGTAAAGGTCTTTTCCAACCCAGCTGATTCTGTTATACTGGTGACCAACTTATACCTCAACAGGTTACACATCTGGGCATCCACAACAACGTGATTGCCGTATAGCTTTTTCATTTTACATTTAATGAGAAAAGGTGTGAAGATGTCTCATACTCAAATGTGAAGCATTCTTCGTGTATTTTTCTTTAACAAAATTGACAGTTAAAGGAAACTGAAAAGTCAATAGTCTACAGATGTATTAGGCTAAATCCAGACAATGTTAATGAATTTCTGTTGGGAAGAAGGGACACTGTTTTTCAATGGGATTTTTGCAGAACAGTTCTGCCACTGTTACTCAGCCTGATCAGCATTCATGTTTCCCATTAATTCCACCCAGGGTTTAAACATGTGAGAATGTGTTTAATTTAATGAAATTATAATGCTATGCCCAGCCATGGAAACAAGATTTCAAAATAAACAAACTATATACAGATTTGGGTGCTTGAAGATCAGAAGCAAGCAAGCCAGCAGCCCCATGACTTTGAGTCACATCATGCGAGAAAGGGCAATTTGCTGCGCTTGCCTGCTGAAGGGCATCTCTGCACAGAGCTGCCAGACCCACAGACCAGTTTTTATCACCATAGTCTCCATCCGAGCAATCAGGGCTTCCACATTCAAGAGAAGAGAAACCCAGTCCTAGCCCAGACAGTCTTTGTCTAATCTAAAATTCACAGACCACATGTTAACAAGCTCCCCCACTTCAGAAGAGGTTATGGGGTAGGAAAACCATCCTAATCTCTTGGTTCCTCCCTGTGAGACCTAAAAACTTGTACTGAAGCCTTCCTCTCACCCATTCCTATTTACAACCCTTAGACTACCTGAACTACTGTCATTTGCGTAACATTTTCATGTCAGGTGAGGGGATTTGGACCGGCCCAGACTGTGCTTGCTGAATTCCTCCATCAGCCTCAAACCTCCCAAGCTCTTGAAGGAGGCAGGTTCAAGTGCCCCCAGTGAGAATGTGCTCTGCTGCAAGTGCACATTTCTTTCTGAGCTGACTCAAGAAAATGCTGCTTGCAATTAATTCTTACATCTCTCTGGGGACTCTGTATGCAGACCCTGGAAGGCTGATATTTGCTGTCTGTTGATTCAAAGCCACTTAAGGCAGTGAAACTGCACCTGCAACCAGGCCAATTTTAACTTAATGCATTTATGGAATAGGTTCTAGTCTACCACAATAATATAGCCCTCCAGGAACAATATACTGTCTTCTGGGTAACACTGCTCACTTGCCTGAATGCTATCTGCCATAGTCAATTTGGATCAGGTTTTGGATATCTCCACAATAAAGGATTTTTGAGTGTTTCTGAAGAGTAACAGCACTTTAGCGCAGTCTGAGAGAGCCTGTAAGATACCAACTAATGCACCATAGTCAAACTTAACTTCTACTGTTCCTATAATGAGTCAGAAGCTCTCCACCCTAGACACAGCTAGCTCCTTATTGAAATTGGCATCCTGTATGCAGTGGCAGGTTTGCAGTTTTTGCTTATGCTCAGATACCCAAAATAATTCCAGTCAGTTCAATATAGGAGCTAGTTTTCACACATGCTTCAGGCAAATCAAATGCATCCAAGATTGTTTGAAAACATAAAACTGACCATCACCTTCCATTTGACATAAAAATCATAGAATGGTCTGGGTAGGAAAGAACCATCTGGTTCCAACCCCCCTGCCATGGGCAGGTACACCTCACACTAGAACATGTTACCCAAGGCTCCATCCAACCTGGCCTTGAACACTGCCAGGGATGGAGCATTTACTACTTTTTTGGGCAACCCATTCCAGAGCCTCACCACCCTCACATTAAATAACTTCTTCCTTATTTCCAACCGGAACTCCCCCTGTTTACTACCATCTTTCCTGGATTTTGATAAATACACAGATATCATTTCCTTACTTTATGGGCCATCCCTCTAAAATGTCTGTTGAACTCATTTGTTTATAAACATTCTGTAGAGGGGGTTTATATATAGGAAGCAGCATGACAACTTCTGCTTCTTCTGCCTGGGAGAAGATAACTGCTGGTTGGACAGCCCAGTTATAGCAAGTACAGTCTATGAATAAGCCTTTACTCTGCAATTTTGTTTTCCTGTGGAAAGGAAGATGATTTGTGTGGGTTTATCTCATCTGTTCCCCTCACAAAGTTGTTATGAAATCTGCCAGGTCATCTACATTCACCTTTCTTGGGAATAATGCCATAACACTACTGACATGACTTTCTTCAAGGAGCAACATAGATGTAGTACTCTTCTTTGTAGGATTAATCTTTTTGAAAGCTGTCAGGCTTTTTAGTACAGTGCAAGCTGGTGGTTTGGAGCTGTGTCATCTCACTTCTTTTTCATCTTGGATTTAAGAGCAGCTTTCTCAGCAAAGCAGGCCAGATCTTTTGCCTTTATTTTGCCGTGGCAGCTTGCAAGGCAGCATGCTGACACGAGCAATCTCATATATTTCAAAGATTTAGCAAATCTCTACACAGCACTATTATTTTTTGTTCTATTCATTTGATAACCAAACAGCAGCTGGTTATGGAGAAGGCAAACAAGATCCCTCTTACAAGCATTTTTTGTCATAAACCAAAGATTTCATGACATGAAACCTTAAATCCCATCTTAAATCAAGAGACTATCACATGGGCACTCTGCTCTCGCTTCTCCTTTCCCAGATCTCATTTTCTCCCTTGCACAATCACCAGAATGTCTCCCCTGTTCTGTACTGTTGCTCAATACCCAGTAGCAAAAAGCAATAAGTAATTGCACCAAAAAAACCCCCAAAAAACAACCCTTCAAGCCAGTTTTGGAGTACCTTTAAGCTGCCTTTCATGAAATAAGGGCTTGGACACTTTAATCACATGTTTAGCTTCGCTCTGCATTTCATTGCTAGTGTTCCATTACTCTAAACTGGAAAGGACGCAAGCTGGCAGGGCTCCCAGAAAACACATAGAAAACCCCAACAAAAAACCCCCAACAAAATGAAGCAGACCAAAACCAGTACAAAATGATACACTTCAGGAAGTCACCAGTAATTCTGTCCTACGTGACTTACCCACCAAGACACTCTGGCAAATTTGGATCTGAACTCTTTTCAAAAACACACTCATGTATATACCAAACCTCCTTAGTTTATGCTTGCAAATGCTGTGATTCAAAAAAGTGATTTGGTCTATGGATAACAAATGGAAACAAGAGTAGTGGAGTCTTTTCTAGACCATAGCTGGTGCCTAGGTCTGAGTGCTATGAACTAAGCCTGCTGTAGAGACAGTGCCACTTAATGGGAGTCAAGCAGCTAAATGAAGACTTAAATTTTGTGCTGCCTCAACTCAAGCATGTAAAATGAGGAAATGTTATCAGCAAGAAGTTGGGGAAAGAACAAGGAAAACACTATACAAGAGGAAAGTACTGCACCCTGGGAGCATGATTTCTGACCCTGATGCACTTTCAAAAAGCACAGCTCTTCAGTTCCAATAAGGTTTTGTTTTGCCATATGACCTGAAAAATTCCCAAACAATTTAGACCAGAAACATCATAATGTAATTGTCCCCATGGGCCTGTGGACTGACTCCGGCACACACAACATTCCTAATCCAGCCTCCCTTTCCCTGGACAAATGCTTGGGCAGTTTACCCATTCCCATTTCTGCCACATGCAGCAGGAGGCTTACTACACTGGACTCTCCGACTTCTCTCAGATGAGCTGGGAGGCTTGTTCAGGATATGCTGGGCAAAGAGTATGGTGGAAGAAAGAGAGACAAAGTTCAGAGGCTTCAGAAAAGTTGGGAGAATTTGCAGAGGATTTGAATTTATTCCCTATGGCTGCCTATATCAGACCACTCTCTAAAGAGGCATAACCCTTGGTAAAATGAAACAGAGACAAAATTATTATGCAACCAATATACCAGGGTGACATTCCAAATGAGACACAAGCTGAGAACACCGGCACTATATATTAAAGAAAGCTCACATAAATAAGACCAAAAAAGTAGTACACACAGACTTCAGAGCAGCCCCACAATGAGGGAATAATGCTATTTCAAGTGTATCCACTGCCAGAGGCAGTCCAGTGAGATGGACTGTAAGCCCCAGGCTAGCTCTGCCTGCAATAATCTGCAGGGTTGACTCTGTGACAGATTGAAATACACTAACAGTGTTTATGCAACTAAATCTTGTTCTAATCTATTAGTTTATATAACCTTTGCTCATGGACATACTGACTCATAGGCCTCAGGAATCTAAAGAAAATCTCCTTTTTTTAACTCTCTCCCATCCTCAAACCTCTAGTTGCCAAATAAACAAATAGATTGTCAGAGGTCTAATTCATACTCCTTAAAGAAAAATTATGCTGGTGGAGGAAAAGAAAAAGGTATCAACTAAAGTCCTATAATCCAGTTCTCTGCACATACAACCAAAATCATATGATAAGATAGCTAATAGCAGGCAGGTGTCCTTCCGGTTAGCAATTCCAACCACAGAATGCATCATTTGAGCCCCAGGCAGGGAAACAGACAGAAATTATTTAGCTAGTCCCTAGGATAAAAACATTCCTTTCTAGTATTCAGATACTACCTTCCCAAGTAGAGCAAAGCAACAATATCTGAGGGAATTACACTAATGTTCCTTAGGTCAAAATATTTACTTTCATCCTTGTCACATTTCTTGCATTTCCTAGAACATTTTCACACATATATTTTAAGTGAGGAGCTAGCAGGAACAGGGAGCAGCATTCTTCCTGCAGCAGTCTTAGTTCTAGTGGTTACTACATGCAGAATGTCCACATCAGCTTATTTTGGCCCTTCCTGGCTACACTTTAACCTAGATTTGTGAGAGGATTTGAGTTAAGATGAACCTTTTTGGGGTTTGGGGGACTGTGGGGTTTGTTTTGTTTATTTTCCTGCCAGCTGAATAGTTCACATAGCTGTTGCCCTTGTAACACTTGTTATCTACCCTATACCTGGTTTAATTTCTAACCTTTGGTATTGAGGATTCATGCACAGGCCAAAGCTGATCAGTATCGCTTGGAATTAATGTATCTGGAGCCAAATCCCATTGTATTACGTGTATTCAGGAAAGGTCATTATGCACTTTTGATGCATACTGTCACTGTCAGTCCTAGATAGATATTCTGTAAAGAGATCAGATGTTCCTTATTAGTCATTTCAAAAGCAGAAAAAGAACAGGCATTGTGCCTGTTTCTCCTAAGTCCCTTTACATATCAGGATGGTCTCCTAATGGGTTCTGTGATCATACCAAACCGTTTATTCTGGCAGAGACAGAAGCTGGGTCTAGATAACACCAGTCATGTTTTAGCTTTGTCCTATGCGGCGATTAACCAAGGAAAGCTCCCAGAGGGAGCCCAAGGATGGCACCTGCCCTGCCATCTCCTGGCTGCTTTGGAAAGAGAAAGGGATCACTTAGGGAGATGAAATAGGACTTAATTATATGAAAAGTTTATTGCTTTTCTCTACAGTCAGGATTCAAATTTTCTTTTCTTACATCCTTGACCCTCAATATCTCACTACATTCTTGCCCCAAACCACTAAAACCTACAAAAATACATATGGGATGGCATCTGTAAACCTACTGTTGCTACAGAAAGAGCAGTTTCAGGTGCATGCACCTGCAGAAACAACCATAAGTTAAAGCAAACAGATCTTCAGCTTTTAGTATCTCATTCCAGTTGTGAATGCTCCCCAAACCAACCAAACAAAAGTTTGCTCTCAGTTAGAAGTTTGCATCCCTTATGGGCTACAGATTTAGGGCTATATTACCTAAGAGTAATATATACATTTTTGTGCTTTCCTGCGCTTCATTCAAATCTTCAGATGCATTTCTGTCTAGAGCCTCATCTGCCTGCTCAGCAATCCCTTCCCATTTACCTTATAGTACTCATACTTTACTTAACATTGTGTCTGGATTAAATCTATTATCTGTTTCAGAGGGAGGGAAAGTGAGGAAATACTGCCTAACATAAAAACTAGTCTTGCCTGAGAGCAACATTTGTTTTCCATGGCTACAGCTGTGCAAACAGCTCATTTTGCATGTGTACACAAGTAATCTTGCAAGGCCTTAGCAAACTAACAAAGTTGAGATTACCATTGCCAAGGCTAGGTGATGTGCAAAGCCAGAACAAAGAGTTAGATATTGCTCCTAAAACGCTTTAAAGCCATGAAGGCCAGAGCTTTGCAAATAATATTCTCTGCAACAATCTCTACAGGCCTTTTGCAAATCGTCGTGAACTCTGAGCTTATTAATAAAAGTCATTTGAGCGGAACATTTTGTGCTGTTTTTTCTTGAAGAAGCACCAGCTGCTAACTTAATGCAATTTACATTAGCAAAATACCCATGAGAACATTATCCTGTTAATACAGACTTGGTATTTCTGAAATTCTTGTTGTAAAACACAGGAAGAAAAAGTCAACTGAAAGGAATAAAACCTCACACCCTCTGCATTCTGATTCATAAGGAAAAATAAAAAAGTCACTTTTAAGAGAACTCAGCTTACTCTGTCGATTCTCAACAAAGCCCAACTTTGGACAGGAGGTGGTGCTATAGCTTGCAGAAATTTTATTATCCAGCATCACCCACAGTCACATTGCACTAAAAGCAAAAGGAAAAAAACAGAAACATTTTTAGCTCCGTAGAAATGCTGATATGCAGACTACCTATGTATACTTTCACAGCAGTAGATTTACTATAACAGTCCTGAAAAGATCTGTAAGAAGGCCCTAAAGAGAAAGCAAATGCATCATGTGTTCAAGGCTGTCAGGGACTTTAATACCCAGCAAAAGATGAGTACCAAAGCATGGAGGGGGGAATCCCTCTTGCACAGCACGCTCTGTGCAAGCTGTCACAGTTTTCTGTTTTGCTCTGTTGACCAGTTCTGAGCCAGAAGGAAACTGATGGGACAGATACCATGGTGGAAGGTTTGCACAGGCCCAGAAAACATCTTTCCCTGAGGAGTACCACAGACACAAACAGTGTCATGGGTTTGCTGGCCTAAAATGAAATACCAGTAGGAAAGTAGGAAACCAAACCTCTTAACTAGGTTAAAGTATCTTCCCCTTCCCCCCTTTTCTCTTTTTTTTTTTTTTTGCTGTCTTTCTTCCTAGGCCCTTTGAAGAGGCACCAAACATGGCAGCTTTTGAAGATTTTTTTCCTGTTGTCCACATTGGTCCTGTTCCTATTCCATTTCGTACATGTAATTTTAGCAGGAGAATTGTTCTGGATTGCAGCCCTAGGCACTCAGAGTCAGAATGCTTAAGGTAACTACCATCAACAGTAAAGCTGAGAGAAAACAGTTCTGGCAGACTCATTCCCTTCTGGATGCACTTACTCTCCCATTCCCATCTCTTCTTTTGAAAGGAAACTAACAAATGACTCCCAAAATGAATCCAAAGGATCTTTCATGACAGAGTCGATCTTTCTTTCACATTTCCTTTTCTGAAACAGTTAATTATCCATAACCTGCTCAAGCTAAGAACTGCATGTTAGTCCAAGGCCAACAGTAGATTGTGGGAGAAATTCTTATCTCAGCTACACAACTGTGACACTGGAGGAATTCCAGCTATTAAACAATCTATAAAATAAGGATAACAATAACTATTATTTCAAAAAGCTTTTGTGATGGTTAACTACCCGTAATTAATGCTGGTCCAGAAATCAGGAGCATGGGAACGAAAGGCTTTATAGAACTTCTAAGAACTTGTTATTTCTGCCATTCACAATCATACTTCTTAATGATTTGTTGTAGTTAGGATGCCCATCAGTGCTCCCTGTAAACCCTAATCTGTTATGTCCCTGATAGATTCACCAGCCTCAATAAAACACATTTTAATCTCCTCTTTCTAAATGTCATTCTAGCTGAAGGTAAAGCCAGGGTGAAAGTCAAAATTCGCAAATACAAGGAAGTGGGTACGAAGGCAGAAGAACTCAAATACATTTCACTTACAAAACCTGAATTTAAAGATCGTTCTAGGGCTGCTTAAAACAAAATAATTTAAAAATCCTTTTATCAAAGGAGATCCATTGTATCTTCAAGATTATTAATAAATTACAGTAAGAATTAGTCTTTAGAGGGAAACTGTCAACTGAATAATACTCAGATTACTTATCATTAGAAGGATCTACTGATGCTTGTAATTCTACAGCTGTATCTTAAGTATTTCTCTATCCTGTGTCATGGGGTGCTCTGAAAAAGCATTACTAAATTACTGATTACTAAACAGCATTAATTATGTGCTTTCAATTTGTTTGTGAAGTGTTTGCTTAGCACCATTTATATCATTCTGTTTACAAAGATATCCAATTTAAAAAATACATACATTAAATTTCACCCATGCTAGTGGAAACAACGAGAATATCATATGACAATGATGAAACATGTTACTTAGTGTCTCAACAAGCAATGTGACAGCACTGTTTTTACATTAAGTGCTTTGTGGCAGAATATTGAGTATTCTGACTTTTAAATAAATTCATTAAGAGACTATAAACCATTTCCAACTATTTATGTTTTTCAGAGATTTTAAAAGTAACATTACAGCATATTTTCAGGCTTACCTTTTCTACACATCTCTTCCAGAGACCACATCTGCCTTTTCAGCATCAGTTTCAGCTTTGCCAAAGCAAGAAGAAAGCCTCCCACCTGAGCAGCCACAAAAATGGTATCAACATTTCAGCATTCAAAATGAGATAACTACCACAAAAGCAAGGAAATGGCCTATAAGCAAAGAGGTGTCACACATATACAGTAAAAACTATACTATTCTATATCTCCCCAGATGATCAGCTATGCAATTTCATGAGAACGTGTGTTTTCAAAAACATGATGGGAATGTGCCACCAGAATTAGAAAAACATAATTAAGAAATACACACTACTATTTGGGGCCCAACTCTTTACTTTCATACTACAAAAGTCATTGTGGCGATAATCACAATGGTGAATCAAAGTGGTGAGAATGCAGCATCCTTAAGCCTGTATTCTAAACCAGGATATCTTGGTGATTATCTTGAAGTATAGTAAATATAATTTTGTAGTTACAATGGAATTTTTATGTGGTCTTTTAAAGACCAAAGTTTTACTGTAAGGAGCAATACCTGGATATACACACTAAAAAATGCATGTTTACGTTACAAAAAAAATTAACCAGAAACTTCAGATACTTATGGTACAATATCTAGGTCCACAAAACATTAAACTTTCAGCTTGCTCTCAGCTGAGAGTTACTAAATCCAGATTTTTAAGCTAGAAAAGAGGTTAGCAATCAGAAATAAAGGAGGGTAAAATTGAGTTCCTCACATCCTGTATTTTGATTTCCAACTGGTGCAAGAACTCAGCATGGAAAGACTGGAGAGCAGAAAGTTTGTGGATGCAGCACAGAGCCAAAACTAAAGCTCCCTTCTTAGCAGCTTTGTTATTAATCTCTTTCATCCTTGGAGAGGGTGAAATCTGCTCCTCCAAGCTCAGCCCATCTCAACTACCAACACGCTGAAACGAGCTGAATCAGCAGATGGTTAGTGCTTCCCAGAGGTAAGTGCTTCACACCTCTCTACACAAACACCACAGCTTGTATGAGAGACAGTGCATCTCACTAGGATCATTTTAACTGCTCAGCAGCACTCCATAAATCTATCAGATGTTTAAAGCAACTTTGTCACTCCTCACACAGCCATAAAAGTGTGCTCAAGTGAAAACACTGCAACAGAAAGCAGACAGTTGTTGGTCTTGCCACACAACTTAAAACTTCCGGTGGTCTCAAACAGACATTATCCTAGCAAGTGCAAAACTACGGAGCAAAAGATCTATATTGCAATACTGATACTAATTCAGTGTTGAAATAAGAATAACAAAAGCACTGATTATGCAAAAGTTATTTAATAGGTACCTATGTTAAAAGTGCAAAACTGAAATATACGTAGCTTTTTATTTTTAGAGTAAAAATTAGCTCAATACTTTCTTACTTATAGAGAACTCAAAAATAAAAAGAAAAACAACAGAAAAAGCTAAACCATACCACATCAACATTTTAAATGAAATTAAAAGAATTCAAAGATTCCACAGAGTTGGGGGATATTCCATTAGACTCCTACTAGTTTAATTCCTATGCATTTCTTTGGCCTTTAGATAAAACCACACCATGTAAATGCATGCAGTAGCTGTGACCAGAACAAGCATGTATAATACAAACAATTATTAAATGTAAGGCATATATTCTTGTCGTACTGTCTTGAGAAAGAAGCAGACATTAGCAGACAAGAAGTGAAGATGAATAATTTTGTTTCTGATCTATATGTGAGTAATTTTGTTAGTTAAGAACTGTTTAGTTATATTTACTACACACATACGAGATTGAAAATCATTACATTTATACCCATAAACAGGACAAGCTGTAACTGCAGTTGTCTAAGTCAACTTTCTGTGTTCCTTTGTGCTTACACTTTTTGGTCTGAACCAAGCGCACGCTCATTTCTTGCTCAGCTGAATTTCAAGAATTAAGTTACTACTACCAAAGTCGCTTTCTGAGCACAATCATAGTTTAAAAAATTACCTCGTGTAGCTGGTTGGAGTTGGAAGGGACCTTTAAAGCTCATTCCAACCTCCTGCCATGATCAGGGATACTTACTAGACCAGGTTGTTCAAAGCTCTTGAACACCGCCGGGATGGGGCATCCAAAGCTCCTCTCAGCAGCCGGTTCCAGCGCCTCACCATCCTCACAGCGAAGTCCTTCTTTCTAACGTCTAATCTGATCTACCGTCTGTCAGTTTAAAGCCATTCCCCCTTGTCCTATATGTTGCACGGGGCTTTTCAGGGCTGACAGAAGATTTACTCGGCTCAGCTGCAACTTCTCCGCCTATTTCCACACCTCGCTCCCAGGCACGACGGCTGGCGAGCTGTGTGAAGCTCGAAGTGCCCGTTCCCAATCCGCAGCCCTCCAGAGCTGGCTGGCCCCGCGCGCAGAGCCTAGGCCAGGCTGGAACTTCTGCCGAACCTGCCCCTCGCCCTTTCTTCGGACCAGATCCAGAGACGCCTCCGCCCTAACTCGTGCTTCCAGCCCCGCCGCGGGCAGCCCCGGGGGCGGAGGGCTGGGCCGGGCCGCCACCCGCCGGGCTGCGGCAGCCCCAGACCGGCACTGGGAGCGGGGAGCCGTCGCCGGCCACCGAGGCCGTGACGGCAGAGGCCCGAGCACCCGTGCCGGGTGAGTGCCCGTGGGGGCGCGGCGGCAGGGAGGGGAGTGAGGTCCCCCACGCCTTTGCCCTCCTCAGACAACAGGTAACCGGCTCCCCGGTGCCCAGCCCGGAGCCCGCCCCGCCAGCGCTTCGGCGAAGTCAGGGTAAAGAGAGGACTCAAACCTGTCTCTGAGCTCCACGGGCTGCAGCTCGGCGCGACCTTCTGAGGGAGCCGGAGGAGGAAGAGGAGCCTGCAGCCTGCGGTCGGGTACGCGCCGCCGATGCGCTCCGCGCCCACAGCACCGTGCTGTCGGAGGACAAGCCGGCTCTGCGAAACAGGAGGAGCGAGTGCCAAGAGCTTAACCCCACCCCAGATAATTTGGTTTTTACTGTACATATACTGTAACTGCTCGTAAATCTGAATATATGCGGATTAAAGCTTTCGATGGATAACTGGCTGGTCACAACTCCCAAAGGCATGCTGCAAAGTTTAAGAAAAGCTTATTAAAAGCATATAATTGGACATTAAGCAAAGAGGGACCCAACACCCAAGATAATGACCGTCACTATTTCTCTGTGCTAGGATAAACCTGGTACCTATTAACAGAGGACATCTGGAGATTAAGTGATCCAACACGTCTCATCCATCTCCAGCTGCCATGATCCTGGATCATCGAACAATACAACACATCAATTCCTCACAATGACAGGTACTTATTTAAAAAGATACATATTTTCCTTCCTGCAGACTCAACTTATTTCAGTGGTTGATTTTGTGACTAGTACTACATCATGCCCTAAGCTACTGGTTCTGCTGCTTATCTAAGCAGGTAAGATGAATTAGAAGTGTGCCAAATTTTCCTTATCTCATTAAATCATAGGTAGCTTTGCTGAAATGAATAAGACTTTACCTTGTATATACCACTGTGTAAAAATAAAGGAACAGAATTTGAGCCAATGGCAGTAGGTGGGTCATAAATAGCTAACAATTTCCAGTGGACAAATTTAATACATTAAACTCATTTAATCATGAGATTGGAAACTCATTCTCTTACTCCAAAAACCAATGCACGGCTGTTGTACTGTTTATTGCATTACAGTGCACCTCAGCTTATTGTCCTTAATGGGAAATGGTGACAAACTGGTTAAGGGAGGGGGGGAGCACAGGATTGCTGCTGAGCATTAAAGACTTTGGAATGGAAAGGACAAGTTAAATAGGTTGTTGAGCTCGCTTGAAACGTTAACTTTTAAGATACTTATGTCAGACAGTAAACCACCAGCCATACAAACATTTGTATTGTTGATAGTACACCTGCATGAAGTGAACCATTAATTTCTTCTGTTCATGGGCATTAAACTAAAGCATTTTTTCTGCATCTGGCCTTCTAAGCTGTAATAAAATGGCAGTCTGACTGAAGACACACTCAAGCATGCCCTAAATAGTAAGAAACTAAGTAAGACTAAGAGGAACAAACACACATTTTCCATGCTCAGGACTCCATCTGTTAATTCATTTCCTCATACTGTGCATTATTATAAAAGAAAACTAAATGACCAGTAATAGTACAGACTTTTCTTTGCATTGATATTAACCCATGCCAAATAGGTACTTGTTTCATGTTCCTCAGAACAAGTCTTGTACTGATACTTTTGTACCAATAGCCTGACTAAATGCTGAAACCTATTCAGCCTACATGCCAGTTGTAAGGACAGCAAAGTGGCTGTTGCTCAGGTATAGCCATGAGCAGGGTGGTTGCTTCACGGCGCTGGGGGACATGAGTGATTATACGACTCATGGGGAAGCAGCCAGCCAGTTTCTACAGAGAGCAAAGGCAACACACCTGGAGCAGAGCTGCGAAAAATAACTTGGCTCCTATGACTGCATAAAATGCAGGAAAACGAGATAGGATCAGATAAAGGACTTCGAGGCACCATAGCCAGGTTCATTTTCTAGAACAAGGTATTTACAGAAGTGTTCTGTAGCTGATGGACATTTCATATTGCTTATAGGAACATGGCAACCGTGACAAAGATCAGTAATACACATATTTGCAACTCACTTCCTATTATTTATAGCTCTAATCAATGAGCTAAACTGTAGAAAATCACTTTTGAATTCTTATTCAAGACTATTACTAGTGTTGACCGATTATTTTGTGCTTGTATTGATTTTATTTATACCATTATATAGAGATGGCTAACTGCAAGGTATTTACCAAGTAGGGGCAGATAAAAACGAGAAAGGAATAAAGCATAACCACAGTCACCTCTACCTAAAAGCAGAGAATAAAAAAAGTCAGTAGCAGTTGTGAGAGAACAGCAGGTCACTTTGCTGCTTCAGTTTCAGGGGAGATCCCAAGAAATGGCAGTAGATAGAACCCAGCTGATGGTAGACTGCCTCACATGGCTGCAGCGAGTAGTAATTCTGCAGTTTGGGCTGAGAGATGGATATTCTGGTAAGAGCAGTTCTCAGTTGAGACCAGTCATGTCTCAATGAATCAGTACTAGTTTAGTGGTAGGCTAAGACAGGCTAGGTATAAAGTACAGTGCAGAAGTGGCTTTTCCAGACTTTTACTCTAGCATACTCAGCAAACATGAGAAAACAACAAACTGAACCCACTACTGATCATTTATCCTTGGTCTAGAGAGAAATTTTCACAACAGTTATTCCTCATATTCATATTAAATACATTTATTTAGTTTTATTAGTGTGAAAAAAATCTCAAACCCCAAATTATACAAGTTTTGGTTTTATCTGAAGTAATCAAGATTCAGGAAACAGTGCTTAATGGATACTTAAGTTTGATATTACAGATCAGGAAACACATGCATCCTTAGAAAACAACACAGAGCTTTGCTTTGTTCCTTATGCCAGGATCTAGTTTCAATTCAACATAGATGAATAGTTGGAAGAACAAAACAAACAAAAATAATGGTACCTTTTGTGTTAAGTACTCCTGTGTTTTCTTTTTCTTCTCTTATAAAAACTCTAGCTTCTGCCATGATAAGGTAACTGCTTACGCTAATGTAAATAAGAGCCTAAATAGCACTTTGGGTTTGGTCCTGTATTATATCTCTCCCCCATATATAGCCTTCTACACTGCAGCCATTGCCTGCATATCTGAACAGTTTCTTATCTCTGTTGATGTCATACATCTTCAAGCGTTGCATCATCCTATAACCAAAGACAAATATGTGCACATGAACAGAATGTTTCACTTCAAAATAATTCTGGAATTTAAAGCAAATAAATATTTAATAAATATTTCAGTTTTAATATGCTGGTCTACTCCCAAAACATACGTAACTTTGATCCTCCTATGCTTTACATACTTCTATGTTTGAACAGAAAAAGCAGTTGCTGTTGCTGGAGGTGTAATAGGAGGGATCCTTTTATTTGTTCTCATCGGAATAACTGCATACCTGCTCTGGAAGAAATTTTGTTGGATCCATTCTTATGAAAAGCTCACCGGTGCTGTCAAAATGACAAATGCAAATGCTGGTTTTCAGGATCAGTCTGAAATTCAGCTAAAAAGCACAAGGTATATATTTTTGTTTTTTTAAAACATACACTAATGGTAGTTTATTTAAACTTGTAAAATCTCAAATGAGGGGGTCATCTAAATATATTACTGTTCATAAGTAAATGAGACCCCCTAAATTGTATAAAAACATCAGCCATGTTCTGTTTTGTTCCTGCAGGAAAACAGCACTTTCTTTATCTACAAATGCAATTATTATTTCTGATTTATGTAACAGATAACAGATTCAAGTGTAACTGGTGCATGGATAGCTTTACCTGTTACCTAGACAGATTCATCCTGTGTCCAGTCTTTCCTGGTGGTCTCATAGTGAAGCATCTGAGAGCTAAACAATAGGACTTCGGTTCAGGCAGGAGACTTCCCTAGAAAGTTAATGCAGAGCTTTGGGGCTCTAAAACAGGCAGCTGCAGTTAATTCATCCTTTCTTTTGAAAGATCAATTCTAAAGAAGAATTAAAGGAAAAAGTAAGAGATCTGTCTGAAGAATTAAGATCGGATGGACCTTTAGGCATTATACAAATAAAATTATTTGCAAAACAATATCTTTTCCACCTGTGCATCTCCATAAAACTCTTACAAGATTATGAAATAAGAACAGTAAACTTATTTTTGTTACTAAGTTTGGTTTCCAAGCAGAAGTCAGTAGCTGTTGTTGTCTTGAGCAGATCCAGAAGCGTTCCATTTATCATTCCACCAACACTGCATGAGCGAGACTGGATTAATCTGATGAATGAAGAACATGTTCAGGAAGACAGTGACCCCTACATGATTCCTCAGTCTGGGCCCCGGTCATCATTTCATTCTTTGGGTATGGCATTGCAAAACCAGGACTCTTTTTAGTGGTACTCTTTTAAAGAGTAACTTTATTATTGTGAAACGTGCTTACTGGGTGCATAGCAGACATCATTGGACAGTACAAGACCTAAACACTGTACACATATATATATATATATATTTTTATACATGTAGAAATTGGGCCAGAGTATAGCCATCTGGCTACATTCCACAGCCACGTGCTGCGGGACATTGTGCATATGGCAGAAAAAGCAATCTCTCTTGTGTTTCGTAAAGGCATAACATAAGTATAGCTCAGGAAGTGCCTGACTGTTCTCCCCAGAAACAGTAGTGACCAGTTGCAGACTGCAAAAAAATATCAAGGTACAGTAACACGAATAGTAAAAAGCAATGTGTCACAGCCTACAATTACTCCTCCACATTTGAGGGAAAAGGAATTAAAATACCAGGTTTATGGAAAAATTGATTGTTAATATAGAGATTAATGTGATTTCCCCAAATACAGCAGTGGTCATAAAAATGCCTAATATGGTCTTGAGACTAATCTGAATGTTCTTGGTTTTTATTTCTTGAAGCTGGAGCTTATGTTGTAGGGACCATTAATCCAGAGCTGTACAAATTTCCTGAAGACAAAAGTGAGACAGATTTTCCTGAAGGCAACATTGGCCGCCTCTGGTTCTCCATAGAATATGAGCAAGAGTCAGAAAGACTCCTCGTCTCCTTGATCAAAGTCAGAAAACTGCAGCCTCCTGCTGCCGATTCCTGCAGTCCGTTTGTGAAAATCTACTTGCTGCCTGATGAAAGAAGCTACTTGCAGTCCAAAATGAAACGCAAAACCCTTAACCCGCAGTTTGATGAAAACTTTGTTTTTCAGGTATTTTTCCTTTTGATGAAGTAGATTTTTGTTGGCAAATATTGACTTGTCAAAGTACACATTTTGTGAAAATTAATTTTCTACAAACTTCGACCAAGATACCAGTCATTCCCACTGGAGATAAGAGTTATTACTGGGGCTTCTGGAGATCCTGGGCTACTGAAGCCTGTGGCTCCAGCAAAGATTTTGCTTCTTGTCTGCACCAAAGTTGAGGATTCCAGAACTTGCTCTAGGAATGATGAAAGTTCTAGTCTGAACTACAGCCGAGTAGTTCAGCTGAGCAGCTCTAAAAGTCCAGAAACAACCAATACTGATCTAGCGCTTTCATGGCTTTTAGTTTCTTTGCTGTAGAAGTAGGCTAGAAACTAGAACTCACAAGCTATCTGGTATGCTATTTGGATAGCGCTATAAAGCTAGGAGCTTGGCTCCCTAAGCCTAGAGGCTTTCACAGCAGGTGTCACAAGACAAAAGCTTTAAAATATAAAGAGTTTGTGTTTCAGACCAACTGAAAAATGAGTGCTTACAGATTTTTTTTCAGCCTGGAGAAGGCTGCGTGGAGACCTCATATCTGAAGGGGGCCTATAGGGATGCTGGGAAGGGACTCTTCATTAGGGACTGTAGTGAGAGAACATGAGGTAATCGGTTCAAACTTAAACAGGGGAAGTTTAGATTGGATATGAGGAAGAGATTCTTTATTGTGAGGGTGGTGAGGCACTGGAATGTGTTGCCCAGGGAAGTTGTGAATGCTCCATCATTGGCCATGTTCAAGGCCGGGTTGGCCAGAGCCTTGGGTGGCATGGTTTAGTGGGAGGTGTCCCTGCCCATGGCAGGGGAGCTGGAACTAGGTGATCTTAAGGTCCTTTCCAAGCCTAACTATTCTATGATTCTAAACATTTGCATCTGGAAGCGAATGCATTGTATAACACTAGATCTCTATGAATTAAAAAGATACCAGTTAATTTCACAGTTTTCAAGACAACTCATTCTATGTTAGCTTGTATCCTTAGACTTAGCGTAGCTAAAACTTCAGGGAAACTAAGAAAGTTGACTTCAACTTATCAAAGGAAATCTCCACCTACCTTTAACGCACTTCAAAAAATTCTTCCTCTGAAGTCATGCCAAAGTGTCAGATGTTTTGTAATTATTAATATAGTCTTCCTTTTCCCATATAGGTTTCCAGTAAAATGTTGTTCCAACGGACTCTGAAGTTTTTGGTTTATCATGTCGATAAGCAGAAGAAACATCATCTCCTAGGCCAAGTTACCTTCCCACTGAAAAATGAAATATTAACTGATGACAACAAGCTAATCATATGGAGAGATCTGGAGAAAGAAAACTTGGAGGTATGTGATAGCAGGCTGCTTGGCACTGTGGAACTTCTGCCATCTTACAAGTACTAGAGAGGTACAGCTGAAGTATTTAATACAACTATATCTACATCAAATGCAGAAGTATTTGATAAACATTTGGAATCAAGATTCCAACCTGCAGATCCATAGCTGTTGCACAGGGATTATCCAACTGCCCAGAAACAGTCACATAAGCTAGGAAATAGTTAAGAACACACTCCTTGTTATTTGCTTCTGTTCTGAATTGGTGAGAGCAGAAAAAAGGCAGAAAAGGCACAGAAACAGGCATCATCTGGAAGAGAGTAGTTCAAAGGTTCCAGAAAGCTGATTAATTGGTTCTATCCAATATCACAACAGAATAAAGCCATGACTATTACTCATGTGAATTGAGCCCTTAGTGTGGCAGAAACCACTAGTACAAAGCACAACTTCCCCCCTTGCCCTTTTGTCTGTGTGACGAGAAAGTTTGAGATATATTTGACAAGTCTTGCTTTGCTTCCAAAGCCTCCTTCAGAGTATGGTGATATCCAGTTCTCCCTCAGCTACAATGACTACCTAGGCCGTCTCACTGTAGTGGTTCTGAGGGCAAGGGGATTAAAGCTCCAGGAGGAGAGCCACACTATCAGTAAGTGCATTTCCTCTGCTATCAGCTCCAGAATTCCTGTTTTAATTTGTTCCTTCCTCATCTGTTCATCCAGGCTTGCACTGAGTGACTCTGAAAAGAAAAATAAACATATGGGTGATTTAATTTGTTTGGAAAAAAACTATGCTTTGTTATTGGGGTGATTAGATTTTGATACCTTGGGTCTGCTACGTTTTGGTTTTGTTTCATAGAATCACAGAATAGTTAGGGCTGGAAAGGACCTTAAGATCATCTAGTTCCAACCCCCTGCCATGGGCAGGGCACCTCCTACTAAACCATGCCACCCAAGGCCCTGGCCAACCTGGCCTTGAGCACCGCCAGCGATGGAGCATTCACAACTTCCCTGGGCAACCCATTCCAGTGCCTCACCACCCTCACAGTAAAGAATT
>JAOEHY010033312.1:0-31406 GCA_025447955.1 Psilopsiagon aurifrons
CCCCCCCCCCCCTTATTTTCCCCCTATTCTAGTATTTTTGGCATGTATGAAATTCTCACTGATTAAGCTGGCAGCAAAACTGTAATGGTTTCTTTCTAAATGTCTGAGAAGGCAGGAAATAAAACAAACAGAAATGCAGCCTGAAGCAATTAGGGCAGTTGATCTAGATAAAAGGCCTGCAAGCATTCCCCTCCAGGAACACACACTTCCCAGGACACATTACAGTTTGAAAACATACCGTGGGAGTCTTTCACATCAGTTATTATTCACCTGTGCATCCAAGCAGCTCATAGAAATACTGTTTATGGAAGAGAATCTGACATCAGCAGTATTTCGATACACGTTACCTTGATAGAAATAACATTATAGACAAAAAACATTAAATAATTTATAGGTATTTTAAATTAAACTGTTTACCTGGAAATTCAGCAGGTTTGCAGATCAGTGTTTCTTTCAAGGCACTGAAGAAACAATATCAAGCAATCCACATTATTCTAATACTAATTTTATTGTTAAATTAGCATAGACAAATAAGGGGGATTGAAAGTGCTGCAGCTGCCATATGCCTTTCCTCTCATCTTCTCATGTTTTCTGTTGACATTATCAATTTTACAATATTTAAAAATATATTTTCCCCGCATATGTACCTGTTAAAATGGTAAGAGCTGAAACTAGAATACTAATGTGAAGAATGACTAGTTACAACTTTCTTAGGCTGAATTTTTCAGTTACATCTTGCTTGGGCTCAATTTAAATTGCTCATCTAATAATAAAAGACTTCTTGTCTCTTTTCTCAGGATGTTGCTCCTTCAGTTCCTCCACAGAACTGTTGATATGTGTGTGAAATATCCAGGGATGTATTAGAAGCCTGATAAGAGCCTTTGAAAGTGCCAGGCCTCACTGTGAAATCCTAGAGGCTGATTTTATTCATGCGTTTTTAAACATATGTGATACTTTTCCAAAAGTTACTTCATCATCTTTGTTCTTTTGTTTGAGTTCCAGCTTCCCGCGTTTTTCCTGTATTAGGAAAATAGGTGATCTGTGACACTACTGTAAGCTACTACAAATTGCTGTAATTTGAAACTACTTTCAAATTACTTAGGTATGGATTACTGAGTTCCATATAGACTAGACTTTGTATTCAATATTATGGATACCTGAGTTTGAGGGAAATGTGGGTAATTCTTTGGTTTTGCTTTGTGTATTAGCCATGTATTTTATAAATGACCTTGCTCAGGTTGGATGGAGAGAAAATATTTCAGAAACCATTAAAAATATTCAATTTCTGCAATATGTAAGGGGTTACCAAACCTGCCAGTGGCAAGGCTGTTGTATGCACTTACAGGAGTTTGGTGGCTTGATAACAGTAAGAAAGATACCCAAGAAGACTGAAGTTCAGAAACTTTTACTGTAGTAATTTCATACCTTGATTGTTTTGTATATGGATGATGGACCACATTGAGCTGCTCAGTAAGACAGCTGTGGGCTGGCTGTGTTTGCTGTTAACATGGGGCTCTGGCTGGCAGAAGCTCTAAAAATAATGCCCATACTGTGAATTGTCATTATCACCTATGATACAGGCCTTTTTCTTCAGTCCGACTATACTTGTTAATTTCTTGACTCTTCTATGATGTTAAGTAAATTCAGTGTGGGGTTTTTATCTGTGGACACCTTTCTGCTATTATTTTTGAAGGCATTATTTTATTTGCTCAGTGGTAAGGGTTGGAAGCTTGAAAGGGACACAGTTGGGACAGCTGACCCCAGCTGCCCAGGGGGATATTCCAGACCACATAGTATCATCTCAGCATATAAAACAGGGGGAAAGCTGGCCAGGGGCTGCTGTTGGGGAGCAGACTGGACATTGTTTGGTTGGTGGTGAGCAATTGGGGTTCATTTGCATCCCTTATTTATTTCTTGGATTTTATTTTTCTTACTCGTTATTTTTTAAATTATAATTTTAATTATTATTTCAATTATTAAGCTTTTCTTATCTTAACCTATGAGTTTTCTTACTTTTACCCCTTCCAATTCTTTCTCCCATTCTGCCAGGGAGTGAGTGAGTGAGTGGCTTGGTGGTTCTTAGTTACTGGCTGCGGTTAAACCATGATAGGCCAGGACATACTGAGATGAATCACGGTGCTTGGTTTTATCTGGGCAGGCACTTACCGGTCTGAGGTGTCATTCAGCTTTTGAGAAGTTGGTGGGCTCAGCTCCTGAGGCTACAGCGCTCTTCATGTTATAGCCAACAACTAGGGGATTGGTTATCATCATCATATTCCTTTTACTGACAAATTATTGCCTGTAGCTCATTTCCACAACCAAGATTTATAGTGGAAATATTGAGATGTAAAATTTGGTCAATTTTAAACTTAGTTCATAATCTGTATAGTTCAGGATTTCCACAGCTTACCATGCTGCTGTGGCAGTAGAAGCAGCTCTTGTGTCTATGTGCAGACATGAAAAGGTCTTTAGATGTTTAGGTGTCTTTCATCTCCCAGTCTCCTAATCTCATTTTGAGAATTCAAGATCTAACCTAGTTCTATTTTCTGCCTTTTTCACAAAAGTTTTATTTCTATTCTGATGCACCCCTCCTGCGTTTGGAAATTATCTGATCTTTTATCAAAAAAAAAAAAAAAAGGAGTTTCCAAGTACAGTCGCACATACACAATTTGAAGCTATTGGTACTTGTGAAGAGTAACAGGAGACAATGGCTTTGTTTTTCTTTCAGATGTGTTTAAACATTGTAAAGTAGTCATAATTTTAGTGTTTCATATCTTGACACTGATTCTGCAGTGGGTATTCATTTTCTGAATGTCTATGGTTGGTCATTTCATACACTTATATATACCTTTTATTCAAGTAAATTTTCGCTCTGCAATCTAGCATTATGCTTCTTGGTTTTGGATACTGCCTTGTGCAGTGGGTTTGTATTCCTGATATGTGACATCCTGGTGGCCTGTGTAGTTCAGCTCTTTACTTATGTGGGTCTTTTTTGTTTTGTTTTGTTTTGGTGTTTTTCTTATAGAGGTGGAGTTAATACCTCACTTGAATTGCTTATATGCCAAGTTTTTCACTTGTTTCACTGTGCAATGGAATACCTTTTAGGAGTTGAAAGCTTGCATCTCTTTCAAAGACTTACCAAGTTATAACATGCTGTTCAGTTCTGTCTGCCAAAATGTTTTCTGACAGTAAAAATCTGCTGTTAGCTGGCTATAGACTTGTTGGAAGATGTTTAGATTTTTGGCATTTGTGACATTATAATTAGTGAAATGATTCAGAAATTAAGATGTGTAGTTGATTTGATCAGTTGGTCAGTGTCTATATTTCCCAGGTAGATAAATCCCTTGGTTTTTTTGCTCCCATTTCATGGAAAATATTTTTCAATTTCCACATACTAAGGAAAGAAAATAAATCCATATGTCAGATTCTTTATATTGACACATAGTACACTGCACTAAGAGCAAGGAAGCTATTCTATATTGACACCTGTCTAAGAGCACAGCAAAAATCATTGTCTGGTTTACAGGGCTGTGAGCAAAATGTATTTCATAATGTTCATAAACTTGCAACTATTGACAATTTTTAAATATCATACTGCAGGAGATAAAGTTGTTATTTCTGAGAGAAAAAAGCTTAAGATTGCTTTACAAATGATAGCCATCCATGGCAGAAATAAAGGCAGTCATCTGGTTTGTTAGCTTTAAAATTGGGGTTCAAGAAGCTTGTGTGGTCTGTCCTTTGTTCTTAATTACAAACTCAATTTTACTTATGTACTGTCTTTGAGGCAAGGGCTTCTCAAAGCCTATAAAAAAATTAAGTTGGATATCATAGGTTAGTTTTTAGTAACTTCTCTAGCACAAACAGTTCAAATTTATATTCTTTCTCTACAGGGTAGTTTATATTTCCATAAGCATAAACTGTAGACAGTATGTCTATTTTATGTTAGTACCAATGCTGGAGTTTAATGTTAGGCTGTCATGACTGAAGATATCTTTGTTTTCTCTCCTATTCTTTCTCCTCAAATGAAAGGAGCTAGTTTGAATTTTAATTTTTGGCCTAGTTACTGTACAGTGAGTAGGACTTTCAAAGTAATACTTGATATTTTTATTTTGTGAAGCTGAAAATCCCTTTGGACTGACATTCAAATTTCAAGGGGATTATGCAATAAAGGATGTAGGATGGGTATAGGATGTTGCCTTTTTTTCCCTTACGAAATAGCTTTTTGTAACAAGTGTATGCTTTTATTTCTCTTGTTCTCAGTGAGGGATCAGCTGTATGAGAGATACAGAGCTGGTAATTTTTATATTGAAGGTATTCACTAGAAGGTAATAAAAATGAGTTACTCATGTTTTGCATCCCCATATCCATTTCAAAGTCCTGCCATTTACTTTAGATGACTAACAGGCTCCTGGGGCGGGTGTAAAGTGTGATGTGGTATATGGCAGCTCACCTCCTTGCAATTACTGGAGTTGTCCTGCTCCTCACAGCCACCACAGCAGACTTGGTGACCCATATTTCAACCATTCACTTAATTTGATGGAAGGCTTCTGTGTCTCCTTTCAGCTTTAAGACTGCAGTGCTCAGTCCACTAGGGATATCGTAGGTTAACACAGGATCACAAATTGGCATGTAAATGTTTCAGAGCAAAACTATGACTTCTGTGAGAATCCTCACTGGAGTAAAGCAATCAATTTAGGTGAATAAAACCCTCAAGCAAAATAAAAAACCTAAACTTGCATCATGTTTGGAACACTGAGAGTGCTCGCAGGGATTTCTAATTTAGTCTACTGGCAAACTGTATTAATATCCTGAATAACTCTTAGATAAAGATGAACTGTGTTTAGCTTTTCATGTCTTACAGCAAAGGCTGGGACTTTTTAATGTAGAAATATCACACTATGTATTATGTTGAAATTAGGCATTAAACACAGTGACGAATTGGTAAAATGACTGTCTTCAGAGCTCACTGAAAGCCATGTAGGACTTGGGTCAGAATATTGGAATTACTTGCAGAAAGCTTCCTCTTTCTGATTAGATTTGCAACATAATGTAATGAAATCTGCAAATTCTTTGTATGTTCTTGATGCCAAAGCTATATGGAATTTGCTTACTTAGTCCTGTGATAATTTGCTACTTTAGTTTATCTTATACTGTTTACATTTTTAGATCCATTTTGTGTATTCTTCTATTCATGAAGAGTACTGAACAAATGCAGAGTAATAACACCAAGCATGATTAGCTGAAATTTTTGGTGAGGAAGAAAGGCACTTCCTTAGGATAGAATGTGCATCATTCTGTTTACCACTAAAGTGGTCAAGAGAGGGGCTTGGAGTGTCTCAGTGTCTCCATCCTTGGAGCTGTTCCCAGCTCATCTTGGTGCAGCCCTGAGGGACCTGCTCTACCTGCAGCAGTGTCAGCGGGGCCTTGGACCAGTGACACCCTTCTCTCTCCTTACCAACAGCATGGTATGAGTCTACCATTCTGGAATGGAAATGTTACTAGAAAAGAGTATGAATGTGTTGCTGTATATTTCTGTATATTTATGTTATATAGGTCATTGAAAATGGTATATTCTTACCTTGTAAATACTTGTAGCTATTTGTTTTTCTTTTTGTTCTTTATGATTTTGCAAACAACCTCTTTTCTTTTAAAAAGGTGCATGGACATAGATGTTGGGTTTTTTTTAATATTTTTTTCCTCCAAGATTGAAATAAACACATCAGTTTTTAAAATAAAAATTGATGTAAATAATTTGTGCTTACATTATATATGTGCAGTGTAATAATGATGGTGATAATTTTTCTGCCTCCCCTTTTTCAGTTAAAAGGGTTCTTCTAGTTGATTTTTACCATCCAAATCATCTATTCTTCATATACTTCCTTTATTCTCACTCAACACTGTTTACAGATTTTCATTTCTGTTGCTGTTACTGATAAGGAACTTCTTCAGACTGGATAGAGTTTGCATCAGCAAAATTTGTGAAATTCATCATATACGCAACTAAAGTTAGAATGGAGAATATGTACTTTTATGTTGTTTGCAGGAACTGTAAACACACTGAGAACTGTAATATTACTTTAAAATTATTTCTTGTATGAGATGAAATGACTTATAAAAACCTATTCTAGTTGAAAATATGCTTTCAGTAATATATTAATATGTCAGGAAAAAGTAGAATAAATAAAACCTGAACTTGATGAAGAGAAAGGAAGGAACAGGCTAATTTGGCCCTGAAATTATTCTGGAGTCGATCTTTAAATATTTCCAGGAGAGGAGCTTGTTTCTAGGTTTGAAACTCAAATGTTTCAGCCTGTTTTAAAATCCATTTCTCTTTAGTGACAGTGCTCAGTTCCTCACGCTGGAATTCAAATGAAACATCAAATTTTTTCCCGATGATGATCAGAAGTCTAAAGTATTGGTGCGTGCTCTTAGATGGCTTATACATAACCAAAGTGATTCAGAACTTTTATTTAAAATAGTGTCTTATTGTGCCTTGCATTGTGTGTTACTAAAACTGAGCAGTCTATTTAAATAGCAGGGTGCTGACAACAAGGTTTCTCCATCAGCAGTTGCTTTGGCATTCTGTTAATGTGCTCCAACTTCTCCAGCACAAATCACCTTAGAAATCAGGTGCTGAATAATGTGGTATGCTGAACCAAATCAGTTCCTTGTGTAGCTTCCATTAACAGTGAAATTTTACCCAGATGAACTTGATTCAGTGCAACTTGAGTTAGATATTATTATCTCCCATGTTTTAGTAATGTGTTAAAATCTCTTGTTTGTCTGAAGCAAAAGATTTGTTTGAGAATAAATAGTTTTACAAGATGGTAACTTGGTAGTTTGATTTTCAGTGTTCTTAGTAGGTTTTTGCCTGATTCACTGAAGCATGAGTCAGTTAAACTGGCCACCTCAGCTTTTCATAGGGCTTTCCCTGTAGAAGAACAGAGCTGCAAGTGGGCAGACTGGATAATTTTGGAACGAGGGGAGGTTTTTGTTCATTTGTTTGGCAAGCACACAGGCATATGTTGCCTGTATGTTAGAGGGTAGGTTTTTGTTTTGGCCTTTCAGTGTTGGGGGCATGTTCAGCAGAGATAAGATATGTATCTTGGCTCAGATGAATACTGAAAGTTGAGGACTGCTTGGATTACAAAAAGCTGACAAAATACACAGTTATTGTCACTTTACAGCTGCAAGACTGCAATTAGTACATAAATCAGCACACTTTATAGGTGCTCAGCACTGCAAAATGGTTAAGCCATGCAGATAGACGTTTGTCCCTGTGCTCCATCCATTCTCATTTAAAATTGGAAACCCACTGATTTTGGTGCTGATTCAGTTTCTTCTGTAAGACAGAGCATCGACTCAGCAGCATATCTGATGATACAGCAGTGCACTTAAGTGATGGTTATAAAATTACCCAGTGTTGCAGAGGTTAATATATCTTCGTTGTTTACTCCTGTTTGGTCTCTCCTGCTGAGTTGGCCTGTGGTTGCCTGATACCTTTACTCTGACATATGATGCTTGAACGGGTGCCAAAACCAGCTGGTAGCTCATTCCTAAAGCCTCCCATGAGAAATGGATCAGGGTACTGTGAAAGCACACCACTTCTGCCCCTTTCCCAGCAGAAACCCCAGGGCTGGTGTGCGTGTAAGCGCTAGTAGCAGCAGAAAGACAGGCAGAAGTGGAAGTGCCCCTTACGGCAGTAGTGAGAATTTATGTGGCATCAGGGAGATTTGCCTGACAGCATGTAGTTCCCAAGTACAGTCCTCTGAGGTAGTACATGGGCCTACCTTTACTGAAAAAGTGGAAGTGATCTACACTATGAATAGTGCTGTGAAAGTCAACAGGAGAAGGAAGATGCCATTCAGCACAAAAACTGACAAAATCTGATTGTGAAGTACCAGTCAGTACATTAAACTTCGTATCTCTCTAAAGAGTGAGGAGAGAGAGAAATACCTTGTATAATACAGAGACATGTTACAAAAGACAGATGCCAAATGAATACTTCATAAAACTTGTATGGTTTAGTGCATTTTGTAGTCATTAGACTGCCTTTTCTGTCTGCCCTTCATTGTGACAGCTGCAGTGTGTCATAGACTTTAAATCAAAAAAAAGCAGGAGACTATCTTACTCTGGTTGGCAAATTGCTTCTTTTAAAGTCTGTGTTCTTTAGAGGTGGCTTCCCCAGCAGACCATCTGGCATGCTGAGACTCTCATTTTTGTTTGCAAATTTGCTGACATCTCAGCAAAACCACACTGTGATTAGGAAATTAACTTAATTCTGATGCAGAAATTCTTTCTGTAGGTACGCCTGGAAGAAGAGGCTGGCAAAAGTAGTAGTAGATTGAAAGTTTAAAATCTTGATTATCAAGTAGAGAAATAATTGGTATGGTGAGCAGTGATTTGAAAACTGAAAGCAGCCCTTTAAAGCAGAGGGAGGGTGATGTAGAACAGTTGGCCAAAATTACTTGTGACTTTATTTGGAAGGTTGATGTATATGATTAATATAAATATGTTTAAAAGGTGTAAAATAGTTTCTAGTGCAGTCTGTGATTGGTCCACACCTTGTTCTGCTGATTTTGGATGCCAGTGGAGAGTCACAAATGGCTCCGGGAAGGTTCTTGAGGAGCATATTATTTAGAAAGTCATTTTAACGTTGAGAAATATTAAAACAACTTATACTGTGGGAAGTGGTTATTGACTTGTTCTCAAACTGACACTGAAGCAGAAGGTTCCCCATCTGACTGATAAAGTCTGGACTTTTGTCGTGTCAACAATCATATTCCATGAGACCACAAAATGTCAATACTTGTTCTTGGCCACTTAGAGTTCCCCAAATCTCTCCCAGTGTAATTAGGAGGAGCTCATTCTCCTGGCAGCCACTGAGTGCTGGAGACTAAGGAATGAGCTAAAAGGTTTGTCAGGAACACTTCTGAACAAGCAAAATCCTCAGAGCTGAATAGATTCATCCTTCAAACCAACCAAGAATCATCAAAATACAGTTGAAACCAAGGTTCTTAAATAATTGCATTTCTGGAATTGGAGGGATTTTCAAAACCTGGAAATTTACAATAAGGTGTGACAACTGTAATTATTGCATCACAATTTATCTTATTCCATATGCAGAAAGAATGATGCAATCTGCCAGTTTACATCAGATTTCAATAGTTCAGAAACATAGTTGGTCAAATGTGGAGGTGGGTTTAGAAGCTTGTAAACAATATGTAGGTCATTCCCTTTCTCATTTTACCTGGAAATGTTCATGTTAAAACTGAGTTTTACCTTGTCCCTGTCAATCAGGTTGAAATAATTAACCTGAATGCCTTGAAACACAAGGATTTTCTCACTTGGTTACTAATTTCTTGTAAGGAGTCCATTAACATTTAAATTTCTTCAGTATCTGATGGAATCTGCTAATAACCTTACACAGTATCAAGGAAAATCATTGGTGCAGTAAGGTGCTTAGAAATGAAGTTAAGGCAAATGTTCCACTTGTTCTTTGCTAAAATAATTGGCATCTTGATTGGTTATATAACAAGCCTTCATTTATTTGCCTTTCCTACATTGCTCTTCTGCTTTTCTATTTTTTTATTTCATTTTTTTTATTATTTGGAAATCCCTGCAGTGGGTGATGGCAGACAGGCAAAATTTCTCCAAATTCAGATCTTTTTTTAACATGTTAGCAGCAGAAGACAAATAGTTTACTTGGCTTCCTGCCTTTCCACAAACTATACCTGTCTGTGCTTTCTTCCAGCCACAGCCTGCCCCAGTCTAACTTGCAGAGTTTTACCATTTTGGTCTCTAATGATAAGATGTAGGTTATTTGGTTATTTTCACCTCTGTTTGGAAACATAAGAACTCAGCCTTATCAGCATGTCTCTACCTGAAGAAAGGTGGAAATTGGGATTTGCATCATCCATTTGGACCCAGCCACTAATTCTGTAGATCCATGGTGGGAAGCATAGGAGGTATATGGGCTTTTGTGTTCTATTTGAAATGCTTCTTTGAGAGGTTGAGGAGTAAATGCTGAGGCAGGAGGGCATCAACCCTGGGCCTGCGAAGGGGGGATCTAGTATTTTAGGGCATGCAGTCTTCCTCTCTGTTCTGCATTGTAGGTGACAGTAGTTGGCACTTTGTTTCCTGGATTTCATGGCTTCCATCCTACATCTGGATGCTGTATCATTAAGTCCTTAGGGTGAAGATGTTATATTCAAGTTCGAAAGCTGAGTTTTGTGCCTAGCCTGCATTCACTGAAGCTGCTGTGTGCTTGGCTTATCCAGACTGTATCCATGTTGCAGTCCATCCAATACCTCTCAGGCTATCTGGGCAAAATCTGACTGGGGTATCATGAGTAAAGGCTTGTATTCACCACGCAAATCTAGTGCAGTGGGATTTGAGTGGGAGCCCTGTAGAGGTGTTTTGATGTTATAGCTCTGTGTTGTTCAACATATTGCTATGCAGTTAAGATGAGAAAATAAAAAAAAACCCTTTCAATAACTATCTTGCATTACTACATGCTTAAGTTACCATTATGAATTTTACCCTAGTCTGTTTACTAATTTATGTTCTGGTGGATTGGCATAGGAGTCACAAACCACATAATTTTTCTCAGCTTTAAGCAGCATCAGAAAATGTAAAACTGAAGCTTCAAATCACATTTTTAATCTCCGAAAAATGGAAGTGGTGGGTTTCATCTATTTTTCAATCAATAGCGAGCATATTAAATCTCAGGGCAGGCTAAAAATTCTTAGCACAGTTACAATACATGTCTATTTTTGAAAAACTTAAATTACTTTTTAGAATGTAATTAATATTTAAACTGACACTCCAGGGAGGCATTAATATTTCTGAAATTATTCAAATTGTGGTTTAGATATTTATTACACATATTTTGCATATTCTCTTGCTATTTTTGATATGCATCTGTTTATGAACTTTTTACATTTGTTTAATACCCTGGGAAGCGCATGAGGATGTGAAAGCAAGGTGGGAGAAAACAGCTGCATAAACTCCTGTGACATTCTTCCTTTTTGTTATAAATGCAACCATTATACAATAATAAAAAGAGGTCAAGTGATCTTCCATTCAGAACTTGTATGTCACCTTGAGCCTATGTTTCCATGCACATCTGAAATGTTGCATGACATTTCCTTTAATTTTTTTAAGTTGGTGGCTTTTATCTCCTGTGCTGAAGTTTTGGCTGTCCAAGAAAAAAAGAGAATCTTGAGTCATTTCAGTCACTTGAATGCTGTAAGAAAGTGCAATCATATTCAGCACATGTGAGAAGACCTGGAAGTAAAGGTACACAGGGGTTTTAATATCTGTTGTCACCATATGTCCTTCAACCTCTGGATAGAAAATGGGTTTTGTTTTGAAATTCAGTTTTTATCTTCCTTGTTATCCAGAAAAATGTATTGGTAGTTCTTGGGATGGGAAAAAGGAGGAGAAGCCATACCGTGTACAGGAATTTATTATGCCATAAAGGATGCAAAAAGCAATTGCAGCTCTCGTAACAATAGCTTTGCAAATAAGATAGAGGAAAAATCTTCAATATTCCAGCTGTGCTGCAGTGGCGTATCTAATGATGTGCTTTGTATGAGGTACATAGCAATCAGCCTGATTTTATTGTTCAGTAATACAAATATTAGTATTGCAGATATGTTTAGAATTAAGCCCATTACTTAATTCATAGTTTGGGGACTAATGCTCCAGACTTGCTTATTTCCCTGTGATTTATTTTCATACTTGGTTTATTATGTTTTTACTTTCTTATTGGTATTTTAAACAATCTTATTTCTGGATTGCAAAACTGTATTGTGCTTTTTGTAATCAATTTCCAGAATTTCAGAAATAGAACTCAGAAAAATATGTGAAGTAAGGCAAATCAGCCTTTAAATATTGAAGAGTAGTCCCAAACTGCTGTTTTACTGTTTTCACATTATCTCTGCCTGGATTAAAAAGAAAACTTTGTAATATAAGGCTGTTTTGAAGATGTATTAAACAGCTTCTTATTGTGAAATCATTTGTTCAGGAAAGATTATAAATCATCTGAAGTGAAAGAAAATTGATTTTTATGCTGCCTTTCACTTGGTGCACTCTTAGCTTCATTAGTGTTTCTAGGTATTGTAAAATGTTTGAAACTTGATGTATCAAGATACTTGAATGGATTTCAGTCATTAGAGAATTATAATGATATCAATCTAGTATTGGCACATTAGAAAGGAGTTGTGTGTTTTACTCTTATCATAGCCATAAATGAAATTCTTTTTTGTCTGACACTATGAAAGAACTGGTACGTGTAGTGAGAAACCCAAAGATTTTGAAACCATGCTGTAATGTAAAGGTAAAATATGTATAAATAGCAGTGATACTAATATATTGGATGTCACAAAAGGCATTTGAATTTGTCCAAGAATTCATGAGCTCTTCAGGTTGGGGGCATTTTGCTTCTGTGTTCAGGCTACCAACGTTACCAGCTATTGCAGAAAATCCCCAAGAAATGTGATCTTAGAAGTATTTTTCCCTTGTACTGCATGGATTATTATACTAAGGACTAATATAACATACATGCTAACATGGCAAAGTAATTTTCCATGAAATAGGACAACCTAGAGAAGACAAAAAAATACTGAGAAATCAAATCTCAAGGCATATTTTACAGTTCACTTCTATGTGTTTAAAAGGAGCAGAGATTACTCTTTTTCTGTAGGTGCTGTCTGCTCAGTTTTGTTGTTGCCATATTCCATTCATTTTAGCAATGAAGATGTTAAATATGATTATTGTAGCCTTTTGATTTTGCACTTATATCTAGTATTTTTAAGCCATTAAATCGAATCTTCTAGTTTAAATATGTCTGAGAGTATGACAAACACTGCAGGCAGTTCCTTAAATATTTTGTCTTTGGCTGTCTTTGCAAAGAAGTACAACTTTTTAATCATTCAAAGTGTTTTATTTTCAGTTTATTTAGCAGCCTAATGTCAGATAACCCAATTTTATCAACCATATTCTCACTGAATCGTATTTTATGGCACAAGTGATGTATTTTTATTTCATTGTAATTACTCACAAAGTTCTGTACAGTCTGAAAACAGATAAGTATTCTTCTGCAGTCTTCAGTTTTTTGCAAAAGAAGTCTACCTCAATGAGAATGATAATTATATACTTCCTGAAGGCCTGAATCAAGGTGCTTGTCATTCAGTAATAACCAAAATATAGAAAAAAAACCCTCTGAAATTCTGAAATCTCTTGTTTTTCAAAGAACAGGTAGTGAAGTTGCATTCAGATTATTATTTGTTTCCCAGAGGGATGAATTGGAGATACCTTTAAGCTCAAAGAAATCAGTGTTCTTTACTATTGGAGCAGAGATCCTGTCTAACTTGCCATCTCTCAGCTACAACCAGTGTTCCCATTCTAGTTAAAAATTCTGTTTCCATAGCTTCAGGCTGTTTGCGGTGCACTTCTGCCACTCCTTTCATATATTTACATCTTGCAACTAAATGGTATCTCTTACAATGCCATGTCTCTAAGCAATTATAAACGAGACTTAGAAGTCTCCCGCCTAGGTAGATTTTAAAAATTCCTCTGTTGTTTGAAAACCAGAGCATTTCATAATAAGCTGCCAATGATGTCCTGGATTGAAACCTTACAGGTTTCACTTTGGTTGCTGCCAGTTTTCTCTCTCTCTTGTAACTCCAGACACACTGGGACTGCTGGGTATTCCCCAGTGCTCAGCAGAAGTCCATGCAGATGGCTTTTGATCAGTGCAAAACAACTCTAGATAATTTTTCTTTCATGCTTCGTATGTAAAGGAAAACTGGTAAAATAAAATGCAGATTTAAGAGAATAGAATTCAAAGCTCCTCCTCTTACAAATATGTAACATACACTGACTCTAACAAGAGGTACTGTTTTATCTGTCACTGTTAAGTAATGGTTTTCTTTCCAAATAAGGCTGAATTACTTGTGCAGTTTGCATGTCAAAATTATTTTTAATAGGCTTTCATTTTTTAAAATGCAATGGGAAAAACATTTTTATATTGGTGTCTGGGTTTGTAAACAGTCTTACCAGTTTTACTTTATGGGAAAAAGCACTCAGGGGTAAGAGTACAGTGCAATTTATTACTTTGTGTTCTGTAGAAAAAGAAAAAAATAAAACACTTTGAAATATAATGCTGGTAGTTTTCTGTTGGACAGTGCAGTAAACACACGTTCTCCTGAAGCCAGGTGACTAACAGGGAAGAAAAAAAAAAAGTAACAGTTCCATTTAAAACTTGCATTGGCTTTCTTGGTTTTTGAGGGTTTGCCTAATGCATGGTGTTTATGCTCTTAGAGTGTTGCTAATCTGTTCAGGTAAATGAAGGTAAGGATGCTTTTGTATAGTGAAAACCTTCACTTTGTATGTTCCTAGTTGTATCTGAGACAGCTAATTCTGTGCAAATTGTTGCTCCTGTGTCAGTATGGTGAGAGAGTAGTTCAGAAATGAGTTCTAAACCATTCCACACCTGTACCAACAGTTAATGCTACTAATTTTCACTGGTAGCCTGCCAGTGAGTGAGGAACAGATGCCGCTCTAATTAATAGTCAAAATTAATACCCTTCATGAATGAAAATGATTGAGGGAAGGCAGGGTAAGCAAGTTTATTTTCTCTCAGTTTCCAGATATTTGATTTTTTTTCTTCTTATGTCTCCACCCTTGTTTACCTGAAGTGTTCTCTTTACGAGCCTGGAGATCAGACATGCAAAACTTAGAGACAAGATCAGTACCATGTCCTGTAACCATGAAATGTGTTTGAAGAACACCGGCTAACATGGTGATTCTTTGTGTTTCTAAGCAAAGATGTATATTCATGATTGATGAAGTAGGGTTTGTGAACTCTTCAGTAAAGGCAAATAAGAAAATCTGAGATAAATTCTTCTTCAGTACTGCTTGTTTTGTCTTGAACAGTGTGTAATCTTAATATGTAACTTATAATCACTTAGGTTTAGGTTGGGCAGAGGCTTTTGAACTCTTACCTGAAAAATTCGAGCGTATTTTAGCAGCTGTTTTTATATCATTTTGTATACCTTTACTCACCTTTGACACTTGTTAGTGGAGCGTTACTACTTTTCTTAGGCTTGAATAATAGCACATCATCTCACTGTTTGTTTCAGTGTGCCAAGGAAGATGTGGAAAGATGAAGCACACTACTGTCATACCATTAAAAGGATATTTAGATTCCAAGGAAGTACAAGCAGTGCATTCCTTTAGAAATAAAAATGCTAGCTTTACTAAAAAAGTTTCCTACAAAGAAACAGCTAATTACATTGATAGCACATTAACAGAATATGCAACTTGAGTAAAGATGCAACAATAAATCAAATAAAGTAATTACATAAATTGAAGCATCTTTGAAAAGTAGGACAAGTTGTCTGAGTGTGTTGTTTATTTAATATCGACTTAATATCACAAGAACAAACAGTAAGACAGGTAAAGTACATCAAAATATTAATTATATGGATTCATGCTATAGCTTATAATAAATGCTTACTTGCTGCTTCTCTTCAAGGAACTGCTGATAGAAGTTAAAGCATAACATCTTGAATTATTCACCAGTATCTGAATTATGATGGGTAGATCTAAGTGATACCCAGAAGAGCTTTGATATTCAAAGAGGACAAAGGCAGCACAAAGCCATTTCATCAATTCTCTCTAAGTTGTGGATATGAGATTTGAATCGTTCCTTCCTGCATGCATTTTTCAAGCTACAAACTATTGTGCTATAGTTTTGAAGAAAAGAAAATAGTTATGCTTTGGTTTGTAAGCTACATCTTTGCCCTGTTCTAAAATAAAAATTAAAAAAAAACCAAACCCAAACCAAACAAAATTCAAAGAATTTCCAAAATATTTTATAAAGTAAGATTTTTTTTTCTTTTCTTTTAAAGGATGACTATAAATGTTGCCATGATTCCCGTAGACAAATTATTATCCATCAGCAGCCAGTATTTGATGCTTTCAAGGTGATGATTTCAGTAAAGAGCTATTGATCCTTTTTATTTTGACTTTGTAAAATTTCATTTAAGCAAGCAGTTTTCTCGTAGCCCATCTAACAATTCCTCTGAACCCCTGTGAAAGATGAAGACGTATTACACTGCATGCAGGCAGAATTTGGTTATTCCACAGAAGATTTTTTTGTCTCAGGCTGTGACTTACTGCCTGACCAAATCTGACAGCTGTTTTGAAACAAATCTTGATAGCATAATTTTTTAAGAGATGTAAAGTAGAGATTAGAATTTAACCATTATAGGTGGCAAATAGTATTGGGCACTTGGATGTTGTGCAGTGGCACAGTGAACAGCAGCCTCTGCCCCACTTCCAGGCATGGCTGTCACCATGGGATTCAGTTCTTTCTCCCCATTCCCATGCAAGAGAGTCATTATCAAGGGCATGGATTAATTGCTCTTGGGTCCAGAAGCTGAAGAGCAGAACAGCTTTTCAGGAGCTTAAATTCATTTTGATAAGAGTCTGCCTTCTAAAAGTTACTTATTCTGGGGAGTGCACTAAAACAGCAATAACTTTGGCACTAAGGGTTGTTCAGACACTCTTGGTTTGAACCCACATGGAGTGCAATTTTGTGAAGTGTGCATTTTTACAATTAGAATTTTTTAACAACTTCATCCTCAATGTGACCTCATGTTAAGGTTTCTATATCTGTGCTAACTAAGGATCCTGATCTGTTGGTGGCTTTGGAGATGGTCTTTTTCTAAGGCTTAATCAAGAAACTTATGAAGAATATTTTTGGTAGGGGTGGGGGGAGAAGCTATTGCTGCATTTATGTGACTATTTGAGAAGTGAGTGCTGATTTTTGAGTGAAATTCCTGAGGAATGTAGCTTTGGCCAAGGAAAGAATAAGAATGTGCAATAGTTTATAATGTATTAATTGTATTCATATCACAGATTTTGAGATTCAGGCTGTGTCCTTACTAATTTATATAGAAAATAGTCACACTCCCATTGTAACTACATAAAGTATAAATCAAAATGTGCTTGTGTCCAACAAGACCTCTCATCCTGAACTATGTGAGCAGGTGTTTGGAGTCAGATGTCGCAGTGGAATCCCTGCACAGTTGAGGGCAAGTCCAGTGTAGTGTAGTATAGAGCTCAAGTGTCTGTCACTTGATTTATGATGTCACAAATATAATTTTACTTCTTCTAGTGCTGGTTGTCTTTGTGTATACGGAATGTAAATGAAATAGAGATGGGATTAAATGTGTAAATTTGGAATTGTTTTGGAAGGCAGTTCTGCAGGAGAACTTGCAAATATATAGGGAAAATGATAAAGTGCTAATAATGGGAGTTGTGTGAAATAGCAGGATAATCATTGCACAAAGTGAGACATGTCATTTGCAAAGGTAATATGGGGAGTAGGAAAAGAAATGGAATAATTTAAATATGAAAGGCGATGAAATGGAACGAATCAAAGTATGACTAACAAGGTGATTTAGTGAGATGTAGTTAAACTGGATGCAATGTGATTTTAAAAGAAGGAGGTAGATTTAGTAATAGAATTGTAGACGTTGAAAGCAAAATACAGAATAAGCAAAGGATTCTAGTTGGAGCTAATGTTTAGCAACAACATGTTCAGAGTAAAAACTATTAGGCATTTAATTATAATTTCATTCATTTTAAAAACTGCATCCTACATACATAAATATTCACACTAAAAAAAAAAAGGGAACAAGTTGCCGGGTTGTTGCAATGTAAAATAAACACCGAAAGGGAAAAAATAAATGGGCCATGAATTTACAATGTCACTGTAAAATAAATGATGGACATTCTACTGTGAACTAGGCAACATTGGATAAGACAAAAGATGAGTAAAAATGAGAGCTGGGGTAATATGGTTCAAAGCTTCAGATACTTTCCAGGATTTTAGAATTCACAGCTCACAGGCTAAATATATGTCATAAATATATATCTGAAATTTAGGCAAATTCTCAAATGGCTTAGAGTAGTGGATTTCTGGCTCAAAAGAATTGACCCTACAAAAATAAAATGTACACCTTATTTATGTACCGCCATGTCTGGTTAGCAATTGAATGACTGCATACACCATGTACCTATAATGTGATAAAATTATACGTACTTCATTACCAATACTAAATATTGGTGTTTATATTTTATGTCTTCATGGCTTCATTTCCCCTCACTAGATGGGAAGTACTGTTGTTTATTAAAAAAATAAGAAAAAAAAAAAGTCCTGATTCTTCTTCAGATTTAAAAAATACTCAAAATGAGTTCTGCACTGGAGATTTGTATGCTGAACTTCTCAGACTGTGAATCTTTATTATGACTGAGCTTTATCCTTGGGTGTACAGCTTACAATTCACTTTGAATACTAAGTGTCAGGCTCAAATGCACTGGTGAGGGATTTGCAGCAGCCGACAGGTTCCTGTTCTGACCTTAGAAGCTGTTGACCTCTCTGTTCATTGATAAGTGGTCTTATTTCACGTGTCAGCTTACTGGTGAGAAGCTCCTGATGCTGTGAAAGATGGAGAAGCTACCATTGCCTGCAGTTTGTGATTCTCATAGTACACTAGGAAAGGTTACAGAGGAAGAAAAAGATCTGCAGGAGTGGTCATTGAGAAATGTGAAGGGAAATGTGTGATGCTTGCAAATCTGGTTCTTTTTCTACTTGCATGTAGCACATCTAGAAAAAAATGTAGTTTAAAAATAAAACCAACAAACACACAACCTTTTTTGTTTGTTTGTTTAAAGTTGGAAATTTTGGATAAATGGTTCTACAGAGATGTATTCTGTCTGACTGGGCTATAGTTTGCATCATTTGTACTTGTGCTTTTTTGGTCCTTTTTTCTCCCATGGAAATCAGAAGCTGATTAACACAGGCAGAAATGTTTTGTAGAGTATGTTACTCTTCAGGAAAGCCTACTGCTTTCCCTTGACACCGCTGGCTTCTGACTTGTTTTTCTTCTGATCAGAGGTGAGCATTTGAATGACAGTGTGGGATCGATGTGGACTTTCTCTGTACTGTGACTTTACATTTTGCAATAATAATCAATTTACTCAGCTGGAAACAACACTGCCAAATAATTCTTTTTAAAAGAGACCTAGCCCAAGGTTTGCTTGCTTGATTTAATGTAAAGGCTAAATTCTTTTAAAAAATCAGCTGTAGTCATTGTACCTAGGAGGAATGAAACTACAGACATGAAATATTTGTATTCTTTTACTGTTTGCTTCTTTGTCATACTGAGATCTTACTACTTCATAAACAGTAAGAATACTTCCAATGAAATTGATTAAGATACTTCATGTGCAAAGAGACAGAACTTTTACCTTCTCTATAGAAATTGGAGTGTGGTGGGTCCCACGAACTGTGTCTGGGGTCCAGCACAGTTTATGTGACATCTGGTGAGAAGATTAGTGCTTTCAAGACCCCATAATCTTACAAAAGGCAATTCCTCTGAAGATTGGTAACTCTCAGTGAACCCATCCCACCCCCCTCTCCATCCATTGTGTCAAGGGATGCTTGTATTTGCCAGGGTGATAAAAATTTATTTGGATATGAAAATGAGGAGTGTCTACCCAAATCAGATACCTTTCATCCACAAGAAACATGCTTCAGTCAGTGGAACATGCTGTACCGTCTAACTATAATTTTGTTGTTTGAGCTTCAGAACTACTGCATGCTACTGCATTGCTCTTGGGGTGTTGCATTTTCCTGATTGTGGTAATAGATGCAGCCCACAGTTCGGCTGTTTCTGTATGAATAATCATGTCATGAATCACAAAGCTATAGGGTAAACTGGTTCTGGTTGTTAATTTCAGTTGGTATTTATTAACATCTAAAATTTTTAAGGCAATGCCAAAATTTTCATTAGAAAAAAAGAAAAGTGGACAAATTTGGCATAATTTTCTCTGCATTTGAATTTTCTTTCAAAACTGTTTTGCTACAGGCATGATTCATTTCTTGACCTATGACAGATAAGAGAACAGTTAGTTTAAAATTGCAGCATGTACATGTCCTGTTCTGAAAGTACAGTGTTTCTGTTGCTTAGTCCTTGTCAGTATTGGGGTATTTGATGCTCAGAGCTCACCACTGGAAGTGACAGAGGAACTTCTCTACTGCTGCAGCTGGTAACAGTTAAATCTTCTTCGAATTACTTAGTAATTTTTGCATTGTCTTTGAATGCCTTAAATTTATGATAAATGACCTTTTAGTCTAGCAGGTATATGAGTGTATGCCTTCGTGAAGCATGTATATAATCTTGCTGATGTTCATGAAATTGCTCTGCTTGTACAAGATGTTTGGCAGAACAGTCTCTATTGCAGGAAAGTGAGGAGAAAAAAAAAAAAAAAACAATGCTGAAGTTGTAAATCAGGTATTTCTTAAGTAGTAGGTGTATGACTATACTAATTGAGAAGTGTGGTGCCTGGGACTTTGCCACCTGCCTGCACTGACTGAGGAGCTGATTCTCCCAGAGCTGTAGGAAAAGTTGTGTTTGCAGTGAGCTGTCCCTGCAGTCAAAGTTTTGAACGATTCCTATTTTAAAGGGACCTTAAAAAGCTGTTCAATAAACTTAAGCTAATAGAACATTCTATATATAAAGTGGGGCGCTGGTTTGTGTGGTGTGTGGGTTTTGGTGGTTTTGGGTTTTCGTTTGGGTTTTATTTTTTGAGAGGGATGGTTTTGTGGAACTACTTTTGTAAGTATTTTCAAATAAACCACTTTTTCAGTATAGGTAGCTTTTGTCTCATTGAGTAATTTTCAAAGTTTGCTTTTCATTTTTCTTTCATACAGATGTATTTTTTACCTTTGTGTGGTTTATGCCTTAGGAATAGATAAACACATGGCTATATTTTTGGTGTATTTTATCAAGTGCTCTTTTAGGTAGTCACATAAATGTAATTCTCCTTCTGTTTTACTGCACCCATCTCTCTCCATTGTCTGCACAGACTGTGGCTGGTAAAAAACCCCAAACAAACCACTGAAAGGATATTTGAATGGCACTGCCACTATTACAGATTTTTCCTTTTTCAGCTGTATGTTTTGGGAGTCTGCTATGTGCAGTAATGTCCTGGAGTTAATGAAACTGCTCAGCCTGTGGACTTTGGGCAGTTCAGTCAGTGCAGGTGAAGGTACACATCCTTTGTCATCGCATGAAATGAGCAATTATTGGTGTTGTAACTACAGTAGTACTACTCTGAGATGAGGAGAGGCTTAGTGTGACATAGTGCAGTCTACTCTGCGCTTGTGAGACCACACTTGGAGTATTGTGTACAGTTCTGGTGTCCTCAACATAAAAAGAACATGCAACTGTTGGAACAAGTCCAGAGGAAGGCCATGAGGATGATGAGGGGACTGGAGCACCTCCCGTATGAAGATAGGATGAGAAAGTTGGGGCTGTTCAGCCTGGAGAAGAGAAGGCTGCACAGAGACCTCACAGCAGCCTTCCAGTACCTGAAGGGGGCCCTGTAGGGATGCTGGGGATGAACTCTTCATTAGGAACTGCAGTGACAGGACAAGGGGTAGCAGATTCGAACTTCAACAGGGGAAGTTTAGATTGGATATGAGGAAGAAATTCTTTACTGTAAGGCTGTTTGGAATGGAAAACCACTGGAATGGGTTGTCCCGGGAAGCTGTGAATGCTCCATCGCTGGCAGTGTTCAAGGCCAGCCTGGACGAAGCCTTGGGTGGCATGGTTTAGTGTGAGGTTTCCCTGCCCATGGCAGGGGGGTTGGAACTAGATGATCTTAAGGTCCTTTCCAACCCTAACTATTCTATGATTCTATGACTTCTCTCAGTAGCTTGAGAGCACTGAAGATTTTACTCACCAAGTATGCACAAAATCACAATAACTGGTATAAGGCATTTTTGGTGCATAGCACTGTAAAAATATAATTTGAATAAGTTTTTTTCCCCTCCAAACTCTTTAAAGCAAATTTGAAATAAAGAAGGAAAAACATCACTACAAACCACTAAGACAGTAATGAATCTCTGTCATTTAGGCTTGTAAGGAAGGAGAATTACATGAAAAATCACAACTTTTTGGGGTGTTAAACACTCTAACATTGTATTTCCTTTTGGAAAATTGCATTAAAAAGAGAACTGACTTTTATTCTCATGCAGAGGAAGGTTACCTGCAGAGGATGGGCAGTTATCACCTAGCATGAGTTCTGTGCAATCTGTGGCAAATGCTGATTATATTCTTTGCATTGCCACCATTTAGGGAATGAGGTATTTTGAATATTAACTGGGGCTTTTTTTTTTTTTTTTTTTTGATAGCTTGTGAGATGCTGAGGTTGTTCCTAAAGGACTATTCAGTATGTTGTAGAAAACTGTTTAAGATTTCATTTCTTTCTGGGTTATGAAAAAAAACCTAAAATATTGTTAGGAATATAACTATTAAAGTGCATCACAGTCCCTCCCCTCCCTTTACTTTCTCTCCCACAGTGTAGTTGATGTCTTCATGTATTGTTGGGACATTAGACTTGATAATGGCAATGGAATGCTATGTATTTTTGAAAAGTGGATCTGAAATGAAACACTTGGTAAAGAAGTCAGGTAGTGTCAGTAAGGCAGATTTCCTACGTTACTTTGATTCCATTTGTGCTTTCCCAGTATTTCTTTCAGTTTCATAATGTGTTTACTGTTAATACTAGAGTTCTTATGCTGAAAATATTTAACCATCTTCATGGTGTCAGTCATAGGAATAACCCTTTTGAACTCAATGGCTTATCTTATATTTAAAATACAATTATTTATTTAAACATTGTGGCAATTTCAATCATCATCTCAGTGTAGTAGGCGGATATATGTTGCAAATGATGTTTTTATAACAAACAAGAGATGAAAATAGAAGAAAAGATAGTTTGAGGATATGACAGTCTCTCGTTCTGTGTCTCAGCCCATACAATGCTGCTGTACTCTACAGGCCATAGGAGGTATGAAGAACTTTTTGTTCAAAAACTTAAAATATTGCAAAAATTGGTATTTTAACAGATCCATGGCACTTTTACCTCTGTAATACGAGGCAATTATGAGTGTGGTGGGCTTTACAATCTCCGTTGTACAGATGAGAAACGGTGTAGGTTTCAGTTAATATGTTGAAGTTCTTACCTGTTGCTGGTCTCTTGTCATCACGTTGCATGGAATACTTACTAAGGGGAATAGCCCTAAAGATAGGAAAATTATACTACAGGACAGCTTACCAAAGATCCAGGGTAGAGCTGAAACCACTTCTGGTCCCACCTTTAAAGTGCCAAGAATGGCTATTCAGTTTTAAAAGCCATTTGGACAAATCCTCGCTCACATTCACCAAATCTTGATATTTTTCCTCTGTCACAAAGAAAACTTCCTGCATATGGAAGAAAAACTCTCTGTGCTCCTGTAATTCCAAATATGCTGGATTCCGTTTTACTTTTGAGACAAAAAATTACAGTAATTTCTACAGATTAAATATAAAAACCTCATAGAAAAATTTTTTCACAGGACTTTACATTATTATCCATTTAACAGTGAATATTCCACAATATTGTTCTTTGTAGTGAACACTGTCTACCTATATACGCATTCTTGGCTGTGCTTTTGATGTGGTTGGTCAAAGTTTCACTCTTGATATTATATCAAACGTTTTTCTACTCCTTGCATTTCTTCTCTTTCTGCTTCACAGAGTACAGTCTGTGCTTAGTGCTTCAAATTCTTTTCCTTGAGAATCTAAACTGACCCAGGGCACCTTGCTTCCATCCTGCTCTTGTCACAGAGAGAACATTCCCTGGCAACACGGGGCTACCTTTCCATCACAGCAGCAGCACTCCTAAGAGGAAAAGTGAATCAGTGAGAATCTGAACACAAATCTGTCATAAGCCTGGTAATTATGGTTGCATTGACTGCCAGATTTGAGCACTGTGATAACAAATGTGGACATCCTAGAGCCTGCTTGCTGGGTATCTGTGTCTACGATATGCCATGCTGGAGCTGTCTGCTTCTGGAGAAAAGAGAGCTGTGTTAAGTCTGTGCTCTCCCATATGGGGTGCAGCTCCCTGTGGTCTAAACAGGGAGGGCAGAACCAAGTACTGGAAGGAGAGTCTGTCCATTGACAGCCCGAAGTGAGATGGTAAACCAGGCTCGTCATCTGCCTGGGGAGTCCAGTCATGAGCAGCAGTTCACTGGCTCAGAGAGAAGATGGAGACAAGTGACAGTGTGGGTCTGAAGTCCACATAGGAAACTGTGAAAGACAGACTGGAGAGAAGATGCAGTGTAGGTTTAGAGGGTCCAGCCAGACTGCCTGCAAGCCATATCTGAGTCAGGGCTAGAGATAACCCCATGGGATAGCTTAGGCCAGGGACCAGAGCCTAAGGAATACTATTTTTTCCATTGTGATAAGAAACCCTGTTCTGTCAAATACTCATTAGAATGATCACATTCCCCAAAAAATAGCAATAATAAGGTGATGCTCAAGGCATGATTAAATATAATGGCACGAAAGTGCAGCTAGAAATGTTCAGTAAATGGTTTCAATCTACCTCTTCTAAGGCTAATCAATGCAGTGAGATTTTCTACATTGAGTATGCTAGAATAAATATCACACATAGTTTATCGTACTCCAGTTGCATTTCTTTTTTTCTCCTTTCCTCTTTTTTTAACCTGAAGTTCTAAGGATTTCTTTTAATGCCTACAAACATCTCCTTTTGACAGACAGTGCAAATTAAAAGATATGGCTAGGCAAAGGAAACTGGAACCCAAATATGCCCCCTGGGTTTTCATTTACAGTTAGAAGCTACAGACACAATTACTGCTGACAGAAATTCAGAAGCCAGTGGCAGAGTGCATGGGGCAGTAGATTCATGCCAGGCAGTAATTGGGAAGATTATTTTTAATCAGAGCATATCCTACAGCCCAAACATTAGAAATCTCTTGTAAGGCTGACAGGAAATTAAACTGAGACCAAACAAAAAAGCCTCAAAATAGAAGTAATATGGTTAGAAGTCTAATGAAGGCAAAACTCACTGCTTGTTGTATTTGGCTGTTATCTAAAGGGAATGACTTTTAACTTGCCGAAGCAGATACCATTGTTTAATCGCATTTTTAGAACAGAATTAAAATCAAAACTTATCAGATCAGTTTCTACTTAGGTTTTTGATAAAGGTGTGAAACGGTAGGTGCTAAGTCAGGCTTAGTAATTGTGTATATGTGTGAGTAGTAATTTTTCTTATTGCTTTGGGGGGGTTTCTTTTTCTTTTTCTCTTTCTCTTTTTTTGGCTCAATATAATGCTAAAGAGAGCACTATATGCTCTTCTATGGAAAAATAATATAGTGGCCAGGATACTTTTGGAGTACCTGTGTATGGTAACTAGATAATTTATGAAGCCTGAATGGCCTGGGGCTGTCTTCCTCAATGACCCTGCAGAATAACTTCTGCTTATTTGGGCTGCATGAGCTGCCTGCCCTGAAGGAAGAAGAGACCTGGATGTTCTCAGCAGTTTCTATGCACCTGAAATTTTCACCTGGAAACATAACTTTTCCATTTTTAAATGCATCTTAAAGCATCATCGTCTTTACCAGACAGTTACGTATATGCTTAGCAGGACTTCTTCTAGTTGACTCTAAAGTTTTCCTTGTCTTGGAAAGAAAGACTGGAGCACTGCAGAACGGGAGCTTTGCTTGCCATCTGAAGGAGGGTGTTGCTGTTCTTGTATATGCCTATCTCATACAGATGTTGTAATACCAGATGCAAGCAAAATACTGCTGTTTGTGTATTTATGTTTGATAGGAATGCAAAGCAAGAGCCTACTCCATGATTTTCTAAGATGTGGCAGTTGTGGAGAACAAAATTTAGCATTAAAAATGTGTATCTTATTTTTCCCCACAAGGCTGATTTTAGCTGTGTGGACAGTCTTAATGATATTTTGTGGCAGTACAAAGAATAAGAAGTATAACATCAAGTCCATACTTGGGTTATCTTGAGGCTTGTAGATAGGATTTTATCAGAATATAGTTTTTCTTCCAGAAAATTATTAGCATTTTTCAGCTATATTTCATTCTACTGAGAATTCCTTCATATAATCTCATAAATATAGCTGAATAATCTTGCTTGTTGTTTAGATACTGCCTGAGTAGCCAGATAAGAACTAAAGCACACTGCATAATGTATGCAGTTTCTGCAAAGTAGTCTTCTTGAGTCCTGGAAGCACTGGGCTGTGCTGTGCAGTAGGAACGTCTTCAGCATCAGGCTGTGTGCGAGAGCACCGCGGTGCTTTCCTGAACTGTCTCCTGCTGTGAGGGACAGGAACACTGATTTGGGTAAGCAGGCACTATGGACCAGGCATTCTTTTGGTTGGGAAGAAATCTTGGTAAACCTTTGTATAGTTTGTAAATCCTCTGCTCTTCCCTCTGTCCCGCTGTGTGGTGTGAAAGTACCATCAGTGGCTGTAAGGAGAGGACAAGGCTACAAGGCTGCAGGTAGGTTTCTGCTGTCCTGTTGGCAGGCGCCTATGGACCATTTGTTGTGAGGAAATCCTCTTTTCACTTGTCAGTTTGCTAAACATTTTAAACAACATCTACAATCAGTAAAGCATAAAACTTAAACATTTCTATGTGAAGGAAATTACAGAAGGGTCATACAGTACTGAAAATTAGGCAAAATGAATAATTACTCATTAGTTAAGTATTATAGCCAAGTTGGTTTAGAGGTACCTATTTTTACAGTTTCTCATGCATTTGCTCTGATTTCTTACAGCAATACTGCAGGAATCCCATACAACAGTATATTCTTACATTTTCTCGGCGTTGCATATATTCTTACAATTCTGAAGATCTTATTTCTGTGTGTATTCTGAGTTCCCTCAATCACTAGAGCGTGAAACTGCAGGATAAATAAGGAAAACTAGCAATAGCAGTTGGGAGTATAATGCTTCTAAAATTAATGATAGGTAACATTATGCTAACCAGGAAGTCTGCTAGGATTGAGTGGTCAGATAAAAGTCATTCAGAAAAGGAAAATTAATGTACTATAACCTCAGTGAGGCATTTTAATCAGTACCAAGTCTAAAAAATGTGAGTTTGCATTGGAGAAATCACAGTGATTTCAAATTGTGAAACCCAAGTACCCTGATGGAGAAAACCCAAGGAATTAATTTTCAATTACTCAGTTGTGTTGACCATGAGTTTCATTGCAAGATGGTCCTAAATCAAATGTCATTTTTGAAAATGTAGTCAAATTACTGAAAAAATACTTCTCCTCAGAGATTTTTAAGGACCTCTCAGTGCTGTTAATTAATCTGGTGTTGTACTCAGACAAAGCTGAATACATCTTATACAAAGAAACACTACTGAGAAAGCAGATGTGCTAGTTTTAATGTATAGTTTATGCACATATGAAACCTTTTTATGTGAGCTGCCTTTTCTGTAGTTTTTTTGCATGTATTTGGTTCACTTTATTTCACAAATAAAAGGAAATTTATGTCTTAGCTCAGAAATTGGTTAATGTGGGGATTTGGTCAATAAGACAGTTGCAATTGCCACTAGGAGCTTCAGCTGTGAAGTTGGATCTTTGATAGACACTACCCTAGTGATGGTCCCTGCTCTAAGGGGACCAAAATGCAAGTATGTTTTCTGTTGCTGACTGTGACTTTTCCCAGTTCTGAAGTTGTTGGGGTTTTTATCCATATATGCGATGGTTGCGGTATTACCTGACATGCTTATAGAATGTGGACCTTTCTGGTACTGGAGCTTTTTGTTGTTATTTATTTGCCCTCAAGTGCATGACAGAGAGCCACTACTGGTTTTGATTTTTTTTTTTTTTTAAATTTATTTTTATTGAAATCACATGAAAGGAATAACATACTTTGTGAAAAACTACTCCATATATTTACTGTTTGGAATGTCATTGAAGTGAATAAAAGGTACATGAAATTTATCTTTAGAATGTTTTGGTAATACATAGATCTAGTTGTGTATTTTTTTAATGACTCAAAGTAAGCCCAGGGTTTCTATTTTTGAGAGCTGGTTGTATCAGAAAGCATAAGCTGCCACTTACACATAAAAATGAGAAATGCACGTAAGAAGAATCTGTTCTAAAAAAGCATGGCTGAGCTTACTGTAACTTCTAAACCCCAATGAATAATTCAGTAAATTACTACATGTCAGCAGCTTGTCAATAAGAACAAGTGGCATGGAATACAATGTAAGCCTATTCTTATTTCCAGCTATGTGCATATATAATATATTATGGATAACCCCTTTTATTTGTGTGTATTATGATACTTTTTCTTTTGCAGAATTGCTTGAAGTTTTCACTTGAAAAATCCATGAAAAGTAACTCACAGTGGTATGTTCCTATTGAAACAGAAACATTTACTGAGGAAAATTTTGAATTCTGCATGTCTATTTAAGTAGGTTAGTTCATAATGCAAACACTGGATTTAGGATTCAAGTAAATTGCAAACTGTCTGGAGATTTTACTACCTATTGAATGATTAATAAAATAATAATATCTTTGGTATTTGTGAATCAATAAGCAGATTTTGCTGTTCAGCTTTGTACTACAATAAAAGTGTAATTATGACCCCATAATGTATGCAGCCCTTCTTGTGAAAGTCTAAATAATGCATTATCAATTCTAGTTTTTATTCCAACACTTTGAATCTTAAAACCTACATTCAGCTTTCTGTGGATGCAAGGCAAAATATGATCTCCTTTGAAACTTCATTTACAGTGCAAATGTATTTTTCTGTTCTTAGGAAATTACACAGAAGCCCCATGCAAGTGGTGTCTATTGTTTTCATGATCAGAGCCTTCTTTCAGTAAGTCCACTGTTTTTTGTTGGTGTATGTTTATTTTAATTTCCTTGGAATTTGATTGACATCTCTGTTGTGCTGTCAGAATAAATGAAGAGATACTTCGGGATTCACAACTTGCCATGCTGATGCTGGATTGCAAGGCTAATAGATCATAAGTACAAGATCTGTGAACAACAGCTTGCCAGTGATATGCTTAGAAAATAATAATCCCTGTTTCTGGATGTAGGTTCAAGTGCTTTTCTCTTGTATTTCCCTTTTACACGTTAGGGTTATATCACTACCATATTTATTCAGCTGATTCTGAAAGAAAGAAATCATTTTGTATATGAATTAGTCACAGGTACTATTTTTCAGTGTCCATAGAACAGCTATTTTAATTCATCATGCTTTCCTTTTTAAATGCACCTGTGATGTCGGAATATCATGAACTATGTTCCAAAATTTATAGGACATGTGAAAAAGTAATTTTGCTGATTCATTTTGCACATTTTTCCTTTCTGAGAAGAGGCTTTTGCATCCAAGCGGTTTGTTGTTCTTTTATATATGGATTTATTTTTTCTTGTAAAGTTTTTTTGTTTTAACACATGCTTAGAAACAATATTGATCAAGCGCTTCTTAATCAGGGTAGAACTTTCTGTACTTCTAATAACATACAGAAGTATCAAAAAAAAACCCCAACAACTTAAATTATACTTCTTGATAAGTATTTGGCACTTCTCAAACAATTTTTAATACTCTTCTGCTTAAAATAAATTGCAATGCTCTAATATTTTGTACTGGGAAATAAGCATGCCTTGTTCTCTATTGGGCTGACTGAATAGATTTCTGTTTTGTATTTACGTACTTTTGATGTGCAGAAAGTAAAATTGAATATGTATGTTGACAAAATAATAGACTAGATTCACATTTTTGTTCAAAAGTATTAATTTTAGTTGTTGAATTCTGCCTCAACACACAGTTTGGTGGCATTGAGAAAATGAGACATTCAGTCCTTGTTAGAAAGAAGCATTTTACATTTATTCTTCTACACTAAGCACAGTCTTCCTCTTTATGTCTTTGAGAAAAAGATTTCATTATTTCAAAAAGACTGCCTGGCTTACAGGTAGAAAAAAACCAAACCTATTCATCTTGAGGACAGATTTAAATCAATTCTGTAGTGCTTAGTATGCTTGTTGCTTTTAGCTTTTCCTCTATCACAAACAGTATTTTCTATCATAGGATAACCTTACAGCTCCTAGCAGAATTTGATGAAATTGACAGCTTTTGTTAGAAAAAACCTGGTAAAAATTGCAAGAATGAGGTTGGGGTTTCTAACCTGTGGGAGACAGTGGTCCCTGAGATAATTACTGGCATGTTTTTAGGAAGCTAACATTAATTTGGCTGTGAATTTAGTGCTTCAGTATCTATAAATGTAGCTGAAGGAAAAAGGTATTAATCTTCCTTCAACAAGCTGAGATTTGGGGTATGACAAGAAAGAAGAAAATGCTCATTTTAAATTTGGGGAAGGATTAGTGCTTCCAAATCTCCATGTGTATAATTGGTTTTATTATTTTCCCTTGTGATCATAACCTAAACAGCACAATGACTATCAATCAACTTCTAGGGCTAAGAGGTCATTTTTTCCCCTGCTCAGACTGAAGTCCAGCATGTTGCCTGGTAACAGTGTATGTAGATGAGCTGGCTCCTAAGTACACCATATGGCTGGGTGTTATGCCCTATTCACCCGTGACATGATATACACGTGTAGTACATTACTGGTTATAAAATGGTATGTCCCATTCCCTTGTTTGGAAGAAGCATTTAAAAAAAGCAGTACCAGTCCAACACCAGCATTCTAAGATGATAGTATTCTGTGCAGTGAAACAAGTGTCAAAAACCTCACACAATAATCACAGTAAATTTTGTTTTTGGCATGCTTCAGTTGAATTATATATTATTTGTACCTATTGTTGCTTTACAGTATTTGTCTATTTATTGTAATAGATAAATACATTGAGGCAATTTTAGTTTAAACAGATTAATTACAGAGAAATCTTGGGGTTTAAAATTAAATTTTGTGGATTTATTTGGCATTTGACCTTCTATTAATTGTGCAATAATGTCTGCAGTACAAAACCAAAGCTACAGTACATTGAGCAAACTAGTAAACAAAGCAATAGAAGACTGTTCCAGAAAACAGCAACTAAAAATACACGACAAGCAAAGGAGATAGAGTTGTTCCAAATATACCATGGGAAATAAAGCACAAAGGGTGACTGGCATGCAGTTTGTAGCAGAAACCTTGATCAGCAGAGTCTTCACTCATTCCCATAACTAGAGCATCTTTCCCATTCCATTGTTAGAAACTGGAATTCCTTAAGGTGGGAACACTGCGAAGTGCAGTGTTAGGCAGCAGTATGTGCCATGAACTCCGAGTGCTGGCCATTATATGCTGGTTTAAACTGAAAGAAATGGGATTGATTTTACATGTAATGACAATGATCTGAACAACGAGGGCTGGAAGCTCATTGCCGTTTTCTCCAGTTGGAATCCTGGCCAGCTCACAGTGGCCATGCTGCATTTCCAATTTGGAAAGATGAGTTACTGTGATAAGCCCTCCTCTACACAATTCC
>JAOEHY010033312.1:31506-42100 GCA_025447955.1 Psilopsiagon aurifrons
CCAGCTCACAGTGGCCATGCTGCATTTCCAATTTGGAAAGATGAGTTACTGTGATAAGCCCTCCTCTACACAATTCCATTGACCAAAGCTGTAGGTTTTTCACAAAGAAGCCTTTTCTGTTTGGCATTCCAAACAGAATTGGCATTTGTCATTCAGTTGTCTGAAAACAGTTCAGAAAAAAGTGTAGGAGAACACCGTTCTCTGTTTCATGTTTTGTGGAAAGATCTACAATTGCTTTTTGAGAGGAAAGTTCTATATACCTTCAGATTGTGTATAGTTGTTACATGGCATGATAAACGTGCTGTAGTTAAGTGACCTCGTTTTATTACTGACATGTTTCCTTGGGTAGAAGTTTTCAAAGTAATAGAAGAAAGATGAGAAGAAGAGAAAGGGTGAGACTGAGGTGCTACTCCATGTTAATTTGATAGTTGCGTCCTTTGGAAGATCTACCATGATTTTCCACTTTTTAAACCCCCATGGCTATAAAAGCATATATGCAAATATGCTGTCAGTCTCAAACCAGTCTTGTCTTCACTTCTCCTACAGCCTGTCAGTGATACAACACTAGTCACTGTGCTGCTCTAAAGGCCTATGAAGGCATATAAAGAAAGGCATTTAAACCCCTTTTCTCGAATTTGAGAGCTCTGCTTTCCTTTCAATGGTAAAAATTTTTGAAATAAGTAACTAAAAAATAGCTGTTATTGCATTGAAAATACTTTTATTATCGGGGATTATGGGTCCATTTTCCCTCTCATTAAACACATCTTTTAAAATTGTTAATACAACAAATCAGTATTATAAAACAACATAGCTTGCCACAGAGGAATCGGAGGAGTTCATTATGATCTGGGGATTTCTACCTGAAAGGCATGAAGATACAGTTGTGAAAGAGCTATTATAAAAAAATCACAGTTGTCTTAGAAATAAACCAGTATTATAACCTTTTTCTAATGAATGTATTAAGGAAAAAGGGTTTAACGATTGTATTCTTATTTATTCCTCTATCTGTATTCTTTTGTAGTCTGAGTGATAGTATTAGTCTAGAGAGTTGAATATTTTTAAAATTGCAGCATTTTGAGTTACTGATGTCTGTGAATTATAATAAAAAAGGGTTGAGGAACGGTAGTTAGATAATGTAAATGAAGCATTAAGTTCTGCTCCATTACTTCATCTGAGCTAGGATGGGGAACTGTTTAGTTGTTAGTATCTGCTTCATTATCATATTATTCATTGTTGTTTTGTGATATCTTCAAATATCCTCACAGTTATTGTAGGAATTCATTAAGGACCAGAAGCAGCGAGGCATTTGCATGCTCCTAATGATAAGCAGGAGAGTATTCTCATGGATGTTTTTTCTTCAGAAAAAGCTTTAAAGGTGGCTAAGCCTGACCTGTGATTGAATTTTTTTCTAGTGCTGGTGTAAGGTATTTCAGCTTTTGGTGGTTGATTAGATACAATCTTTAATTCCTTCCTGCACAGGGATCTTTGCTTCCACTGGGGAAGATAACGTGGTTTTCTTTTGTTGGATGTCATTAATTTTAAATTTGTATCAGTAAAATCTCTAATGATTTTAGGTGAAAAGAGCAGTTAAGTGGTAGCAGGTTTACATGAATCACTGTTAAACCACTGCTATAATTTATGACCACCTAAATTGTAAAAGGGCAGGGGTTTGTGTTTGTAAAAGCTACTAACCAGAATACTAGTGGTCTGCTTTTGATTTTGCAGGTGGTTATGCTGCTCATTTCACTTAAGTCATGGTCTTCCTACATAAATAAAGGAAGAAACTGTCCTTCATTAGAGTGTGCTTAATCACTGCTGCAGATAATTGTATCTGTATTTATTTTAGAATCTAAAGAATTTAGAGTTACCTTCTCAAAGCATATTTTAAACAGTACAGACTTACTGAGATGAATAGGACATTTTGGAAGCAAGAGACAGGCTCCTAACATAAGTGAGTTTTTGGAAATCCTACCTCATTTAATTGTGTAAGTAAAGTAAGCTTTGCAATTCTCTCTTGGTTATATACAAATGTGCATGTATAGAAATATCTAACAATTTCTTCTTTTCTCCTTCCTCTCTTTTAAGAATGCAGTCAGTATATGTTTCTGATGGATTCCTCTCTGAACTTTCTAAATCCTCCATCTTTGTAAGTGGTCTTTTGAATATATCAAGTAAAAGCTATAGGGGCTGAATATAGATTAACCATAGGATCTGAATTTACTGCACGTAGCAGCCTGTTTTCTGACATTACATAGATATGTCCTTCAGAAATGTTGTTTTGCAGACATTTTCTTATTCAGGCATTATGAAAAGTTTTACATGCATGTAAACCCTTAGCTTAGAATTCTTTCACTGGCAATTGTATATGCTCTGGATATTCTCCAGATTACAACATTAAGATGTTTTTGATCAGGTTCATTTCCATAGTGTTTTGGCATTTAAGAGTTATCATGTCTCCAAATTCCTGTGAGATTAGTACATGTTATTATGTCTTTATTACGGAAGGAAAAGCAAGAAAATTGAACAGCCTGGCTGATGTCCCAGGAGGAGTGTAGCAGAGCTAGGCTTTGAATTCATGTTTCTCAAATCCCAAATCATTGTCGCTGGGCCATCTTTCCTCTTCCTCTCCCTGTAATCCAGTACCTTCTATTGTTAATGATTTTTACATTTAACAAGTGAAAAAGAACTTAAATTTCATGCTCTCTCTTGTCACATAAAAAATTGAAAATTTTCCTCTAGAAAATCATGCAATTACTGAAGTCCTATCAGCATAGCTCAGAGCTAATTGAAATTTAACAGTCCTCATGACAGCCTGGGTCATGTCAAGGGTGTTAGCATTCTTTATTAAAGATACATGCTTGATCCTTTTTTCTTCTTTGAAGAGCTTACAGACTTCTGCAACTTTTCTTCTGACAGTGCTAATTATGCAAAGTGAAAGTACAGTCATTGCAACCTCTTGGGTAGCTCAGTATAGCAAATGTTGTTAACTCTAGCAATGATGTTCTGAGCTTTGGGCTGTGTCCATGGCCCAGGATTTGTAGAGGATTCATTTCTATGTCTCTGTGTTACTGCATGTTAGCATGTAGCTACATCTGCAGTGCATTCAGGTAGGGCTGTCAGGGAACAGCAAAGCTATAAGCTTGTGGCAGTGCATGCAGGCAGGATTCCATAACAGGGAATCACTGTGTCCGTGTGCATGGTGCATTCATAGTAGATCTACTGCCACAGTATTTGGCTTTTTGTGCATTGTATGTTGTACCTGGGAACCTGCTGAGCTGTGTCCGGTTGCAGCACAGAACACAGGTGTGAAAGCTTATTGTTTCAGTGCTACTGCTCATGGAAATGAGCAGACTTTTTGGATTGTAGTGATTGGGTTAGATGTGGGGAAAATTTAATTTCATCTTTTTTCTTTTTTTCCCGATGACAATTGAGGTTAGTTATTGAGTTGCCAAGTCTGTGTTTGTGTTATTCCTGTGCAGCTTGTGTACATCCAACAGAAAACATGCTCTGTGAGAATTTCTACTGATCCTGCAAGATATGTTAGAAATCTTGTAACTGATGACTCTTTAAATTTTGAATATAGGTTTGTGAGTTGAAATGTGTCTTCAGTGAGGAAGAATGATGCTGGAAAATAAGAACACATTTGTTAATCTGTTTATCCTTATTCTATGTAGTTTAAGAGATGTAAAAAGATAAAACAGTGTGTGAGTTTGACAGAGTGCATTTGTATTTGGCAGCACTCTTACTTCAGCATTGTTCACTACCTTCAGAAATTGAACTGTACCTCTTAGAATTGCTTTTGACTCTGGACCTTTCTCGGAGCTAACTAGCAACTAGGGAGTGTTCTAGCACTGATCAGTGGGGCTTAGCAATTTGGGATTTCTCTCCAAATAGTTAAGCCTGTAACTTTTACAGTGCTGAAATACATTTATATCTGTAAATGAATTCATGAGAGAGATTTGTCTGTGAGCTACAAAAATTATTGCACACTAATCATGCAGGAAAAATTTGGACAGATTGATGGAAGAACTTGTCTGTGAATGTAGAGGGAGGACAGCTGCCTGCATTACTCTAGGACAGACAGTGTGCTGGCATGTTGTAGCTTTACTCTAAAGAAGCACTTGGCTTGTTAGATGAGGCAGGTTTTGGAGACCAGTGCACAAGTTGCATTCATCTACCATGTTCTGTATTTCAGTCTTGGATATATCTTCTTTATACTGACCAGGTCAAGAAACCCGCTAACCTGTCCGTGGTAATGACCCTGGCTGCAAGTCTCATATGGTCTGAAATATGTCTTTGGACAGTTGAGGTCAGCTATTGCTGCGTTTCAACTCCCGATTTCTTGTGCACCTCTAGTCTGGAAAGAAAACCTCAGCACTGCTCAGCAATAGGATGGCAACAGCACTGTTGTGGTATCAACACTGTTGCAGACATGATTCCAAAACACAGCACCACATGGGCTGCTATGAAGAAAATTAGCTCTATCCCAACCAGACCCAATACACTAGTAAATCTGCTGCTTTGCTTCTTCACTGTGAAGGTTCGTCTTCCTTCTTCTGCACCCCAGAGGAACGAAGTTTTATGAGCAAATCAAGAAAAGAGACCAAGTGTGAAATAGAAGCACTAGAGGGGGAGTGGTTTTATTTGACGATTTGGGTTGGGTTCTTTTCTTTATCTTGAGGGATATTTCACACATCTAAATGACCCAGTTAAAAAAAAGCATATGTAGGGCCTACACTGAGAAAAGATTGATGTGAAATCCTTTGCAGATTATATTTTTATCAAGACCAAGTTGTTATGTGCTATTGATTTTTAGATCTGCACAGTCTACAAGTAATTAAAGTTGAAGAGGCAAAATAATTTAAGGTGGTTTTATATCTTTTGTATTAGCCAGGTTAGGATATTGAAGTACAAATCAATTACTTTGCCAGTCAGATTCCTTGAAAGCCAAAGGAAAATTTCAGCATGAGTTATGGTTTCCAGATGTTTGTGTTTTCTGGTTCTGAGCCTTATCTTACAGGCAAGAGGGCTTGTTTTTTCTGACAAGTGTGTCTGTAGCTTGGTCACTAGTACACCAGATAGATGTAAAGAATCATAGTAGGGGTCTTCTCACAGCAAAAATATGAAATCTAATTATGCAAAAAATCACTTGCAAATAGCACCATCTACACAGGATTCAATCTGAAGGTACAAGGGCAGACAAAGTGGTAGCACACTCATCTATTTGTGGCTGATCGGCATTCTCTCACGTGCACTGATACATGCTGCCAGAGATGATCAGTTTTACTACTAAAATGGTGGGAACATTCAGATGATGGGAGTTGAGTGTATCAAGGCAGAATCAGTATCATAGGGATGCTTTTGTCATTCAAGGCAGAAACTCTGAATACATGAAAATTGTGGGTATTCAACAATATTCATCTGGAAATATTTTATTCTAGCTCTTGGCTACCAATGAAAGCAGTAATAAACTAAAAGTGGTATTACACAAGTAATTTCATTGCAGATCAATGCAATTTCTTATTACTGAGTTGGGGTGGTTAATTTAAGGAATGTGGTTAGGAGGATATAGATTTACAACCTGCAGGTGTGTCTAAAACAATATACTCCATATACATTTAATCAGTGGTGGGAAACCAAATATGTTCTTTTATACTTGATGTTTAACTACCATAGAAAGTCTGAATTTGCATAGCTTGATGAATATCATTACAGCTAGGGTTTTTCTTGTGCTTTATTGTGTACCAAAGGGGGAGAGCAGTAAAATTCTGAAGAGAGTACTTGTGAAGCAGCAGTGCAGTTAAATGAAATAGAATGGTTCTTCATAGGTTTAGGGATATTTGTGCTACATTCATGTTTTGCCTAAAAGTCACTTCAGTGTCATAGGATACAGTTCTTTGATGATTCATATTTTTCAAGAAAATGGCACATATTTCACTTGTCTTTATTTTTGTCCAGAGTATGGCTCCCAGTGTCCATAAACTGTTTCCTTTGGGACCATTGGCATCAAATGAAGGCCATTGTAATCAGCCCCCTACCTAATGCTTCTCCATGATATTGAAGAACTCCCTTCATAATTTCTTGGAGGACCTTTTTTACTGCTCAAAGTGGTCGAAAAAGTGGGGAAATTACCACATATGCTATTTTGTCTCCACCCAGTGTGAAGATTTCAGTCACAGTCTGCTTCAGGCTCACTCCTCTCCTTCTTTCTGTTCTATTCTACTTCTCTTCCTCATAGGATATTTCTCCTGCTTCCCTTAGATCTGGGAGTGAAGTCCTACATGGATTCATTCTTTATTCCAGGTGGAAATGTTGCCCCTTCCTTATGTATTTTCTGGGCTCAATGTTGAAGGAAGAGATAAAAGCACCATAACCTTCCCATAGCTTGTAGTGTGAATAAAAGTCCTAAAAAGTATGGAAATGCCACCTGAAAATATTCTAACCTGAAAATAAGCTGTGGAGTAATGTTATTTATAGCAAAGTCAGGAAGATTCCCATAAGAAGATCTATTCAGGTGGGGGAAGAGGTGGGGGGAGAGAGAGAGAAACTGCTTGTCTGGATGACCTTGTCTTTATTTGCTGATGATGCAGTTACTCCAGAAAATTCACATAGAATTGCAGAAAGATTTCACAGCACTGGGTTAGTGGCAGATGAAGTTGTTGCTCAAAAAAGGGCAGGTACTGCAGATAGCAACTATATGTTATACTGGGAAAAGAGAAGTTGGGATAGTTGTAAAGATAAGGAGGTCAGTGGGAAAATGCAGCGAGAACCAGAAGAGAGCAGTAACCTAACACACACTTTGGTAACAGAGCCTAGACATTAGGGTTTTATCACAGAGAGAACTGATGGAGAAATTTTAAATATACACCTGGAGAACAAGGAGGCTGAAGTGTAATGAGGTAGATCCCCTAGTATTTTGCTGGTGTGCTTAAATGGTTCATTTTTACAGTGAAAGGGGTTTATAGGTAGAGGAAATCCATGAGAATCTATACTATTACTGTGTCAAAGGGACAAAATAATGACATGATTTTCTGTTGAGACAGAATTATTCAGAACAGACAAAACCAGGACGGACTGGGGAAGTGCAGGAAGCTGTAGGATTAAGTGACAGAACAAAATTTACTTTCAAAATTTCACACTAGATGTAAATCTATTCCCAAGGAGATAGTGCATGACTATTATTGCTCAGAAGCCTTTCTTGGAAGCATCAGATGGAGTTCTCAGAAGCATTATTTCGATGCTTGACAGCTGTCAAAAAAGCAAATAAAGTATTTGGCAATTTTCAGGAAAGACGTGCAGTAATATAGGACTGTCTCTGCTGGAGCTGGTGCTGATCTTCCCTGTGCTCCCTGTGTACAGTTCTGTTTAGACTGTGCCTCAAAAAGGTGTAGTCCAGGCTAGGGTGGAAGGAGTGCTCAGAGGTATGGAATAGCTTCTGTACAGGGACAACATGAAATACATGCTAGAGCTCTCTACCTTGGAAAAGAGTTGACAGGAGAGTGAAATGAGACAAAAGTGATAGATTGAAATTGTTACTGATATTGATTTGGATATTGATATTATAATGATATGACTCGTAAGACAAAGATTACAGATGCAATAAAATGATCAAGGAATGACTCTTGAATAGATTTTTTTTTTTCCTGATATATAATGCTATTCTACAAACTTTTGCCACTGGATATGTTAGATGAAAAATATACAACCAAATAAAAAATAATTGTCTAAATGTGCAGTATTTCCTTACACAGCAAAATGCAGGATGTCCTTCTTTGCAAAATTACTGTGGGGAAGACTGATACTTACATTCTTTTATAAACATATACTGATCATTTTTGGACAGAGTTTATTCCTTTGAATGATGCAATACAGTAAAAAAGCTTTTCTGTTCATATATATCTTTTACCAGATGTGAATCTTAATGGTTCTCTGAAACATTCAGCATTCTCTTTTGAGGTTTCCTGCCTGAACCAAGTTCATCATGGAAGGTCCCTGCCTAGAAAAACATCAAACTGTGTGTTTCTGAAACTTTCCAACTCCTGCAAACTGCTTTGGAAAGCCAGTCAACTTCCAGCTTGTAAGCAATGGTGTGACTGAACACAAAAAGTCATCTTTTTTTAAATTTTCTGAAGTATATAACACTAGGTAGTGTCTACATTTTTTGCATTTTGGAAAAAGATTGGTTTCAGTTTCAGAAAGACTTGAAATGTGAAAGAGAAATGAAACAGCCTTTGTGTCTTGGGAGTGATGCTTTTCGTCTGGTCTATAGCATTAGAAATGTATTTAAGAATTTAGTGTCTAGGACTTCGTTATGTTAGTTTTGTTACAAAAATTGTGGTGTATCTATGAATATGTAATAGGAAATGTAAAGGTAAGACTTGACATTTATGATATTCACTGGCTTTTCAAATGAGTTGTTGAATTATGATGAAAAAAAATATTTAATTCTTTTGAAGTAGCAGTAGTTTTTGCTGGAAGACATTTTCTGCTGAATTGAATTGGTTCACATTATTTTAGATTCCAAAATTATCTATGAGGGTTATGTGAGTGCTTTACAAAAATATGATGTGCTTGAAATTCAAAACATTCTGCAATCTTCAAATTAGGATCACCTTTTCTATAAGCTATCTTTGTAGGCGTATAATTTGATTCTTCACATATTTTCTCTTTTTTTCAGCTTTTTCCGTAAGCTGAAAATTCACTTTGACTTCCTTTTAATTTTGTTCTCAGTATTGGTTCTGGTAAACTGCAGTGTCTCAACATTTAATCAGCTTAATATTAACACTTAAAAACCCCAGGAACTTTTCCAGATTTTTTTATTGATTTAAGTAGTGTTTCTTAGTTCTGTGTGTATTTTGCAAATATTTATATATATATATACATATTTTGCAAATATGTAGATTTGAGAATACTAGACCAGGTTTGGTTTAGCTTTCCAGCAAACATCTAGGGAACCAAATTGCTGGACTGAACTGGTATTTGAATATTTCCTTAAGTCATGTATTGGTATTATGTCTTCAGTACTGAGATACCGTCATTTTTATCTTACTCGTAAGAAATATCTGTAAGAGATGATAAACCAAAAGGAATTTAGTAGAAACATCTGTGAGTTTGTCTACTATACTGCTTGTGATCTAATGTGGGGAAAAAGAAAACCCAAACAACCCAAACCAAACGTGAAAAGTAGCTTACATGTTACAGTATTACAAACAGCAAAATAAGAGTAAAACGAGAGAGAGAGAGAGAGAAAGAAAAAGAAAATCAGACATTTCGTCAGTGTGCATGTGTGTGATCAGCATATCTACAATGACTTATTTGTTGTCTCTGGCGGCCCAGAGTGTCTCTTCAGAGCAAAAAGCAGACACAAGGACTTCTCTAAGAGTGAATATCTATTGCTTTTGTAGAACAGGAGCCTGTCTCTCACAGAGGACTTGTTTGCACCCAGAGCTGCTGCTGTAGTGTCAGCAGCTCTGGTGGTGCCGTGTTAGCATAGGTGCAGTGGGAAGGTCTAGTGCAGAAAGCACTTCATGTGCTCAGTTGGAAGGTGTTGGACTGCAGGTCTGTGTTTTAACAAAACAGTGCAGAGGAGAGAAATAACAGGGGAACATGTATTTTGTCAAAGGCATTATTAATGATTCCCAAATCAGCAATGGTGATACTATCTGCGATGCATTATCGACAGCAGGTTTACTTCTGTTGATTCATTAGCCTAATTATTTAGATATGATGAAATCTAATGACTGTTTTAAGTGCAAATAAGCTGCAGTTAGCAAGCAACTAGCCAAATAAGTGAGGTAGGATGGCAAATAAATTACAGGTATAGGAAGTACAACTGAAGAAATCGTAAAGACTTATTAGAAAAATACACTAGATGCCATTTCTCACTGTTACAAGTACATTTGAGGGCAAACTGCTGGTCTCTGAGTAGATAATGGTCATGGAGTTTATTGGATTTTTTTTTTTTCCAATAAACTATTCTGCTTTGCCAGAACATCTGTCTGAAGTGAACTCTAAGCCTTCTTTGCAGCCTTTGATATATCAGGTTTTCCAGTGGTTATGCTGCATCTGTGACTTCTAACGACATCTACAGATGGGCTGGATGGAGCTTCCCAGGAGCCAGCTCTCAGAAATTTGGCTGGTATACTGTCTTTTAGTGGAGCAACCTGGGGCTGGAAATAAATGCCTGTAAGGTGAAGTAACTGTTCTGCACTGGGAGGGGGAAGGAAACTACATGAACTTCCTGTAATATGCTTCTACTGTAGTTGAATAAGAGCTATTTTGAATGTCAAGCAATCCCCTTAACCCCTTGATTAAAATAATTTCATTTTTATAGCAAGAATACTTAAATAAATATAGAAAAATCTTCATAATATGTAAGATCCATTTAAAGCTCTATTATAGTTACGGATAGATGGGTTTGTAACTAAATGTGTTTGTCAGGAGAAAATAAGGGCTTCAGCCATCCTCTCAGTTGTATGCAGGAAGCTATCTTCATGCATTATTTTTTCTCATTAGCTGTAAAAATAAGGAAGATGCAGTTGGTTTAGGTGTTGGTTTCGGGTTTGGTGGAGTTTTGTTTGCTTCCCTCCCCCCT
>JAOEHY010033313.1:0-15167 GCA_025447955.1 Psilopsiagon aurifrons
CTCCAGTCCCATGATCATCCTCGTGGCCCTCCTCTGGACTTGTCCCAACAGTTCCATGTCCTTTTTATGTTGAGGACCCCAGAACTGCACACAGTACTCCACGTGAGGTCTCACGAGAGCAGAGCAGAGGGGCAGGATCACCTCCCTCGACCTGCTGGTCATGCTCCTTTTAATGGAGCCCAGGATACAATTGGCTTTCTGGTTTGCAAGCACACACTGCAGCCTCATCATGTTCATTTTTTCTTTCCTGTCTTATTTCATATCTGTGAAGAGCAGGATTGGCATTTGGGTTGTTTGTTGTTGGGTTTTTTTTTTTTTGAGAATGAAAAAAATATCTCAACTGATGTTTCATTGAGGAAAGAAGGAGAGTGGTCTGCAGATTTACTGAGGCAAGCCTGTAGTTGTTAGTTAAATAACAGTGAATGTTTGGGGGTTTAGTGACTAGAGGGGAATGATTGCAGTGTATTAATATAGCTGTAAGATAAAGAAAGCTTGTACATGGCAGTTGATCCGGTTATTTCCTGGCAGAACTGTTTTAGAGGGCAGCAGACAGTACTCAAGAAGCCAAGGTGCTTACAGATTTTGGGCTTACTTGGGTTTATTAACATGCATATTCTTTACTTGTGCTACTTCAGCTGCATGTGGTGAAGTGAGGTTATTTGAACAGTTGTGTGCAAAGTACTGTAGTTCAGAATCAGGCAAGAAGATGGAAATGATTAAAATGTCCAAATCCTTGCAACTTAATTTAAAAAGGGGATTTAAGAACATCCTTCAGGTGCGTTTCTGAATTTGTGCACTGATGCATTTTGTGTTGGCAAGAACAATTGTTCTTAGTTCTGTTCTGCACTCCACTCAGTTACCCACTAATTTATCTGGCTACTCATTTGATTACCTTTTTTTGTTTGTTTGGGTTTTTTGTTTGTTTTTATTTGAATTAATGTGAATGTTTTAAATTGAACTTTAATTGAATGAATAGCTATTACATCCTGAATCAGTAGCAGTTCCTACTGGATAAGAGGATGCTTATAAGCTCATTAAAAAAACTGTAAATAAGAAGATAGAATATATGTGAAGACTTACTAAAAATTCAGCTCCATAAGTATTTACATGTAATCTGTTGTCTTCACAGCTGTAAAATCTGACTTGCGGAGCACGTGCTGTTTACATTATATGGCTTTGTTTTTCCTTAGCATTGCTCATGTTAGGATATTTTAAAGTAAAAATTTAACTGCAAATTCTGTTCTGTTTTAGAAAACATCACTGCAAATAGCTTTTTCCTCAGTTCATAAGATATCAGTAGAATAGGAGATCATGGGATTTGCTATAACTACCTCTAGTTGGAGAACCTTTGCCTTGCTGGTAGGTCTATTTGCAAGATGCTCTGAAAAGAGCTCTGAAAAGGTTACAACTTGCACGTTGCATTGTGCAGACCTGTTGTTAGGATCATAAGGGTCACTGTTCCTATTACAATGTGTTTATAACCTTGGACTTACCCCTTTGAATCTCATCTCAAGAGTCTCTGTGGGAGGACATGCTTATGCTGTGGTTCTTGTGCAAATAGGCAGAACTTACTGAAAAAACACCACTTTTGGTCTTTCCTTCAAGTCTGGTACAAAACTCTGCTCTAACTTCGGCAAGAGCACGTAATTTAAAGTGAAGTGAGATCTTAATCTCAGGTGACTGAATGCACTGATGAGAGTCTTCTGAAGTTGACTGACGATAGCCCTCTCATATCAAAGACCAGGTACCAAGTTCCTTGTAATTTGATGCAGACTACTGGTGTATCCCTTTGTGAATTTTGTTTTTCCTGTAATGCCTAAGTTTTTTGCTAACATCTGGTAATTAGTCATGTTCCCTTTGCTTTAGTTTGTGGTTTTACAAGCAGTGAGGTGGGCCTTGCTGAAGCAGTGCCACATAGGCATGAGATGCAGCCAGAGCTGTTAAGTGCTGCTGAAACTCCTCAGTTGTCTCTAGGCATGTCAATTCTCTCTAATGAGCTTTGGCTACAGGAAAAGCTTGAGACCCACTACTGTAAAATTTCAGTCACTTAAAGCATTATGCTTTGTTATATATTCAGTGCTCTGAATAGTTGCTAACTAATGGAGGGCTGGAAGCATGAATGGAGTGGTATTGCTTTTACAAGCAGAATAGTAACTGCCGTATGTGTCCTGTTATGCACAGCCTTGTTTACTTTACACACATGAATTTGTTGACCTCACCAGAGCTCTTAGCCTTCCTAGGGCTACTAATCTCCATAAATGTCTGCAGGATTGGGCTTAATTTTGGCATGGAAATATGCAAACTGAATAAATCAAACTGTTAATCATCGTTTTCTACAGTAAAACATTATTACCTAGTCCCACAGTCCATATGCCTGGCTGATGCTTGCCTGAGAGCTTGTATGATATGATCCATGCTTTGGGAATTCTGACTTTTGAAGTATAGCAGAGACTGTTCTGAAACAAAGGAAATGTAATGTAGAGTATACTGGAGCAAAACAAGAACTGTCACTTGATTCAGATGCAACTCTCGAGATAAAATTACTGTTGGTTGTGGACAGGATTATGCACACATTACAGAATGTTTCAGTAGTACTCAGGGTGCCTTGTGAAAACTATAGTGGAGATGTTTCAAATTAACTGAGTGTTGTTTCCTTTTTTGCATATAGCTTAACTAAAGTATGGTACAGTAAAGTAAACTCACTTCTAAATTTTACTGGAGGCACTGAATTGTGGAGCTAATGGAGATTAATGATGTGAATGTCACTTTCACCTCTGCACTATAAAATGCAAAAGCACAAACACAGTAACCACGAGGCTCTTTTTGATATTTTAATCTTTTAAACCTTCGGAATGTTGGTGTGCTTGAAAGGGCTTCTAAATCCATTGGTTAGTCTGTGCTGTCTCATATTGTGCTCCAAATCACAGCAGATAAAGGAAGAGTGATCAGAAAGCTTAATGCAGTCAGAGCGTCACGACCTGTTATGTAAAGCAACATTTGGCAGGGCCTTCCCAGCTGCTGTAAATGAATGTTAACAGCACTTTATCATCTGCTTTCACTGTCTTTATTACATAATCTGAATATTTATGACCCTATTAATATGTTTAGCTGTGAAATTGCAATATTGATGGAATGAAGGTTGCAAAGACGATTGAACAAGGAGAATGACTTTTGCCTCAAGGACAGAGGTTATATTAATATTAAAAAGCTTCAAGTTCATATTTCAGAAAAGTTTCCTGAATTGCTTTATAGATGTGGTGTGCTATTTCCCTAAACATTGTAATGGGAAAAGTATTTTGGTGACAGGATAGTGATGCTGAGCACTGCATGTGTATAAAGTGCTGAGTGTCGTGTGTGTATGAAGTACTGAGCACTAACCAGAAAGTGGTGATTTTTATTACTTTTTTTATGCAAGTTTCTGAATCCATACTGATGACACTCTGTAGCCTTGAACAAAGACAGCCAGCCCATGGACCATAGACCAGGCCTGGTTTATCAGAATTAACTCCATGCAGAACGATGCTCCTGTTATGATTTGGGGACAAGCTGTGGGCCAAATTGCTACTACAGAGATTATTCTTCTCTTTTTTTGGGAGGATGGAATACCAAGATCTTTTCTCTAGCTTCCACACACTCTCTTTCTGTTATGACTATATATATTGCTGTCTTGAGACCTGAAATGCATGGCACATAATTAGGGTATGTGTTCGCCGCATTATATGGCTGCAGGCTAGTTGCAGATGCTGTCCTATCACTGATGCACACTTGCCTGTAAGGTAATACAGGTGGTCAAGAGATCAATGAGGAGCTGTAAGGTATTTGCTTTCGGAGCTTCTTGCCTTACATTCTGCCCCCAAACAGAACTGAATGCTACCATTTCAAAAGACACCTGCAAACTTCTAACCAGATGTTCGGAAGTTTGACACTGTTGTGGTCAGTTACTTCTACCTATGGAATGTACAGGTGTTGTTGGTATCATGCTTCATTATCATTCTGCAGGATAAACAGTTCGGCTACAGGCACGTGTCTGCAGGTTGCCTACAGAAAGCTGAGTTGGATTTATTTTGAGTGGGGTGAGGTTGTTGGTCGCTTTTTATTGCAAAATCTATAGCTTGTCTGAAAGCTTCTGTCCTGTGTGTCTTGCCACTGATTACAACTGTCTGGGAAATGCAGCTGTTTGTTGGAGAGCCCTTTTGTTTGCAAAAGTCTCATGGGAGGTAGTGCCAAGTCCTGTGGTGTGTTCTGGCACAATACCTAATTCTGAGTAGCAATGTTTGTCTCTTAATGGTCCCTACTTCCACCCTCTCCACAGTTCAGGCCTCATGAGCTGATGCAGGAGGCAGCCACACATGACTGTAAGTGTACAAAATGTTAGAGATGGAAAAATAGGTGGGTACAGGGTGTGGAGTGTTGGAGTCAGGAGGAAGGTTTAAATTTATACTTATATTTTTATAGTATTTTGTCCCCAAGCCAGTTTGTTATGGTGACTGCTGAGCTCCAAAGGACTCTCTTCCCTTATGGGGATTAGAGATTTAAATATGTATTGTTCTTCTGGGCAATGGTATTGAACAGTCAAGTAAGTTCCTTAATAGAACAAGGAAACCTTTAATTAGGACGAGTTGCAATTGCATTCTCTTTTGCTTTGTGTAAGAGAAACTTGCATTAAATCAGATAAATAAATAAAACAATGGATGGGGTGGAGGAAGTTTGGAAGAAGCACATCTGTTTACAAAGTTACGTGCTGAGTTTACAATAAAGCAGTAATTTTTACTTGGGAAGCTCTTAAAATAAGATTTCCCTTCTCCACATCCCTGAGCATCTGAGTCAAAATATTTTAAGGACATATTTTTCAACTTATTCAGTGGTTTGGTTTTGGGTTTTCTTGCTCACTTTAATTTTTCATACAGGAAATACCTTTATTGCAATGTAAAATTAATAGCAATGCTTATACTGTTGTATTTTGGGTTTAGGTCTGTACATGCCTTGTAATGGCATTCTTCCCTTACTCATCTTTGTACTTCAATTTGTGTGATCTAAATAAAATGTGGTATTTCCTTTAGACGTGAAGAATGGCAAAGAGCTTTTCTGGTCTGTTTTGGGGTGTACGTTGCTCTGTGTTGCCAAGCTCCTGAAGTCGGTAACCTCCTGCACAGCCCCAGCAAATTACAAGTGTGCAATAAATTATAAAACTGGGACCTTTAAGGAATAATGTATACTAACTTCAAGGGTTTCTTAATTTGTCTTTGGCAGAACCACAAAATACAGTCTCCTCTTCCCAACAGCCACTGGTAAGAGGGAGCCTGGCAGATTTAAAGCTGGTTTTCTTTTGCACTGGCTTATCTGGTTTTTACTGGCTTAATATGTGTGATGAGGCAGTGGAATAATCTGCTGTCTTAAATGATTTTTTTCTTAAAGGAACACCTCAGAAAGATGGTTGGGATGAAGCTTTGGCCATCTGTCCTGTGCCTGTCTTCTGCAGTTTAAATGCCAAATCCAACAATGATAAAAGACTGCTGTTGTCTGGGAAGCAATTGATTCTCCTCCTTGTTTGGGTTGAAAAGCTCTAGGGCATGGCGCATGATCTCCCTATTTACCTGTCTCTTTGGGTATTTTGCATCCTCCTGCTCTTGCCTACCAATGCTTTCCAGAGCAAAATCCATAATGTCTCTTTAACGGACTTAATCAAAACTCACTAAATTCAGAAGAAAACAACTATTGACTTATTGGGGTTTTGGTCAGGCTTTTGGAGAGCAAAGGTATAGCCCTTTGCATTAAGTAACTGATGTAATCTTCATTGGTCAAAATTTGATGTTGTGGACAATTCTAGAAACATAACACTCCAGTTTTATTCATGAACATTAAACTCCATTTAAGTGCAGAACGCTGCATCTTTCTTGTGGAGGTGCAAAGGATACTTCACAGTAACAGTGTTCTTCGAACTTGTTTAGATCTCATGCCCTGACCCGCATCTTGAGTTTGCTTTGCTGCATCCCATATGAGTAATTAATTTGCAGAATAGAACTTTTGTCTTCCCTCCCCCTGGAACACCCTCAACTGGCATGTGGGATTCTTTACCAGGAAGGAGAAGCAGGGACGTTGTGTTGCATTTATAGAATGTACTACTAAATGATTCTTCCTGTTGCCTGATTTGATCATGACTGGTTCTTGTTTGTCACAAAGATCCGTATGGTAACCTCACATAAGGAAGATACTAATAAATTGACAGTGGATATTTAAAAAGGTCTTTTTTTCCTGTATATCAATTAGGCCCCACTGCCTCTTGTCCTTTTGCTGGGTATTGCTGAGAAGAGCCTGTCTCCCATCTTCCCTCTTCCTCTCCTCTCTCACCCATTAGGTACTTTTAAACATTGTTAAGAGTCCTTGAGTCTTTTTCCGGATGAACAATCCTAACTCTCTCGGCTTCTCCCTATATTTCAGATGCTCTGGTGCTTTAATGATCTCTGTGGCCCTTTGCTGGACTCGCTGTAGTATGCCCATTGTCCTGGGTAGCCCAGAATTGGACTCATCACTGCAGATGAAATCTCAGCAGTGTTGTAGAGACAAAACAATCGCCTCACTTGACCTGCTGGCAGCATCTTCCTAGTGCAACCCTGGAGGCTGCTGAGCCTTCTTTGCCGCAAGGCCACACCATTCTTGAGCTTGAAGAAGGTGATCCTTGAAAACCAACTAGATGTCCTAGACCCTCTTCTCTCCAGGACAGTATCCCATAGGCTGGTAGTAGGTCCTTGAACAGCCCAAAGTCTGTTCTCTTGAGGTCCAGATAACCAAAGCGGTACAGAGAAAGGGGGTGGCCTACAAATTCAGGGTATTGTAGGAGCTGATCGCTGCCATGTCTTGATGGCTTTTTGTGTCACTCTTCTGGAGACGTTTTATCATATTAGGACAGCTCTCACACAAACTGACGCTGCTCCTGTTGAGTAATTCCTGAAACTGCTCTGTCCAAGAAGAACAGAGAGGAATGCATTGCTTGTAAAATTCCCCATGACTATTTGTCAGGTCATCTGTGTAGATTAGAGATATTGTTTGTTTGTTTGTTTTTCCCTGGCTCAAATTTAGAATCTTTGCCTTAATCCACATAGGATGGAATTCATGGTAGGGATGCACCAGCAGTGAATGTGTGTTTGTGATGGATATATTTATTGAGCTAATTAACTAAATTTAATACAACTTAAATTTCATAATTAAAGCAATTGGGAAAATGCTAGTATTAAAGTCTGGATTGATACTAAAGATTTTGTGAATTAGTGTCTCTGGTTAAAGAGTGATATTCCTCTGTAATCATTTAAAACCAATCTGATACTGAATTGTTCTAGAATAAGTGCTGCAGAGTAGTTTTAGAACAAGAATGTCCCTAGGTCAGTGATAGAAGCTAACTATAGTCTTTGCAAGAATTCTGTCTGTGAACAGCAACAACAAAAAAAAAAGTGTATCTGTCATCTTAATTGAACTCTTGAATTCATGCCTACAAATCAAATGAAAATGGAAACTTTATGCGTCTTGTCATCAAATTGCAAGCCATCAGTCACAGCTACAGATGAAAGCTAGCACGACCTACATCTGTCGTGTTGCTACAATGGTGCCGGCATTACAGTTCCATTGTTTAGGTTGAGGGTCAAGCCTGTTGAGACCTCTTTTGATCCAGCTTTGAATGTATCCATTTTCATTAAGTTTTTCAAAGCCATTTGAAAGACTCAGCAGGGCAAGGTGTGGCAATGTCGGACCCAAGTTAGTCTTGCAGCTAACTGTCTCATAGTCACAGATGGTCACTGCGATTGTCCACACCAGTCTACCACCAGAGCTGCTATTGAAAGGGGACAAAACTGATGGTACAAAGGGACGCCTTTTTTCCCCGTCAGTAAATGAGGCTACTGTTGCTCTGAGCTGGCATTGTCAGAGGTTTTGTGAAGGAGAAGAATGCCTGTTGACAAACCAGTTTCCATGCTGAAAAATACTACTCCTATTCCTAAACGTAAGAGATCTTTCCTTGGGTGAATAACTTTGTCTGACTAATACCAGGGTGGCATTTTCTGAGCTATTTTCATTGATTATGTGGATGATGGCTGTATTGGGAGGTCCAATGCTGACAGCAGTAAATGCAAGCCTGTTAATGTGCTAAACAAGGCATGCTTCTGTTTCATAATTCCATTAGAGGGAAATCTCTTTTACTGTACACTGTTAAAAACATTGGGGGCATTAATTGCTACTTTTCTGTGTTTAATCCACTAATGATAAAGTGTCCTTACATGTATTGAAGGAGCTTGGTGAGTTGTTCCCTCGAGTTGTGTAACTTGGCTAACCACGTACCAAATATCTTACTTTTCACGCTATGAAATGTAAGGTGTTAGAGGTAGTAAGTACATCCTCCAAATCTTCTTTATTGTCAATGTGAATGTGCTTTTTGTTTTGTTTTGTCTTTAAACAGAACTGCTTTTTCCAAGTGTTAACTACTGTTTTTCTCCTTTTTTGGTATGGTGGGGTGAAAGCCTCCACACAAATGACCTGCCTGTTTGTTAGCAGCCTGGCTAAGGTTCTGGTGAGATTAAAGTAGTTCTTGCCTGAAAGAACAACGAAAAGCAATAAAGCTGATTCCTGTTGTATGGGATCCTTTGTGGCCTTTGACAGATCAGTTTACCACTGGCAAGGGAAGCCTTAAAATTCAAGTGACTGAAGTGATGAAATAGATGCTTGTTCCTGGATGGGAAATGTCAAGCCTGTATAGAGACTAGTTGAATTATTCATTGCATAATGTTTAGAATTCATACCTTAATAATTAATGTGTACATTTTTTTGTTGGTTTATTTTTTTGCTGCCCTTATCCTACTGAAGCTGTCCATTGGTTAACCTCCTGTGCTGTAGTGAAACTTTTCAGCTCCCCAAGGCCTTCCATAATTTCCGAGTGGCCCCTTGTCTCAGGAATTTCATAGCACTCTGGCTGCATGAATGTCCGTTTGTTCCTGTGGTCGGGGAGTCTGTTGATACATGAAATGTCTTGGCTAGACAGGTATAAGTTACAGAAGAGTGTATTTCTACATGTAGTGCAGTGAACCTCCTAAAGTACTTCGGTTTGCAGTCACCAGAATGAAATACTCGTGTGATGAAGATGGAACTGAAAAAGAGTAATATTTTTCCCATAGAATGAAAATAATTTGCAGAGGGATTGGTCTCACTGTTGCAGAAAGAAACTTCCAACTTTCTTCTCCCTGGATTATTCTGTTAACAAGGGAACCTAAAGAATGAGACTTCTGCTGGGAAAGACATGAATATTGATGATTTTTATGATTCTGAAGAAACTGAAAGGGATTTGACAGTGACCTAAAGCTGAGTCATTTGTGCAGCTAGTCCTTTTTAACAACCTCAGTCAATGCGCCCTTGCTTCTGTGGCCATGCTTTCTGCCACCTTGTGCAGGCTCAGCTCTGGGATTGTTTTCCCGTTTCTGCCTTACTACATGCAAATAATCCCTAAACAAACATGATGTAAATTATTAGAACTTGTCAGTAGTGACTTCCTGGAAGCTGCGTCCTGTTAGGGGGTGGCTTCTGGGCTTGAGGTTTCCTTTCTCGTAGCTAGCCTGTGTTTAGCATGATGTCAGTGTAGCTTACGCTGTGTGTGTTTCAGGCAGAAGCCTTTCCCCGTTGTTTCTGATGTTACAGGTGCTGGTAGACTGAGCAATAAATGTAGTTGAGCCGAGCAGTGCAGATGTCACAAATCAGAAGCTTTGTGCAAAACCAGTCGGCTTCGGAAGCCATGGACTGCAGAGCTCCAAGGTCTGGAGGTGATGCTCTGGTGACATGACCAGAGCTGGTTCCTCCATTGCCAGATGTAACTGGCCTGGGTGAGGCATGGGGGACAGCCATAGGTGCTTTCAGTAATGCCCATGCCAGGAACATCCTCCACCTACCTGATGTGTGGAAGGCTCTTCTGACTCCACTGTTTCTGTGTTCTGGGAGCCTACCACCTACAGATAAACAGCCCATCAGTGAACTGGTCGGGGAGTGGTTTAATTTCTGGTTTAAGTAATACTGGGAAAGAACTGCTTCAGGTTTTCCGTAGTCATTGTCAGAACAGAAATACCACTTCAGCTCCACATTTCAGCTTCAATTTAACTCTATGTCCAGAAAGAAATCAAGCCCTGTCACATGCACTGGGGTCAAGCTGAAGATCTTATTGACACATCAGTGGGTTGTATCAACAGAACAAGTACTTGCTAAGTTTCATTTTAAGATATTTGCTTTCTGCTGTTGCACATGGACTGAAATTTCTGAGGATCAATAAATCTAAAGCAAAAACTTTTGAGTACTGTACGCTCTGTCTAGGGAGTAGTTCCTCATCTGTTTAGACCAATTGTACCTTCTTTGTCTGGTTTCAGATATGACTGTAAGTCAGATGGAACAGCAAATTCAAAACCAGTTAAAAGATCTAAGGGGTAGTTTGTGTGGTGCTGGGTTTGGGTTTTTCTGGTTTTAGATTTACTTTACAATTAAAGGAAAATCTATTAGTTATCCGATGGGCATTAAGTTATTCAATAAAATGTGCTGGCTCCATACATTATATTGAGGTTTGAGCTTTCAGGTAACAGCAGCATCCTGAGAAAATGGGCAGGCATAAGGTTTGGATGGAAGAAAGAGAAACCTTCCTCTTTTGTGAGGAGTTACCGCTCTGCACACTGCGCTTGCTGTGCACATTGCAAAATAGACATTGACATCCCAGTGTCATAGGAATATTCTGCCAATTACGTACTTAAATGTCCAAAGTAATTCTGTATGCATTTCCTTACCATTCTAGTGGTTTAAAATACTTTCTTATCCTATGCCACTTCTTTTAGAAGATACTTGTAAAAGTAGCTTTGCAATTCCACACACAGCAGACTACTGTAACTTCTTTGCAGATAGTAAAATGGCTTCTAGATGTTCACAAAACCCAGAACAGTATAGAATTTTTTGCCTTTCCTGATGATACAGCTGAAAGCATCTCCATCACCTTTAGAGAGGTAACATGTTCTATGACATAATTAAAATGTCTGGCAAAAGTTCTGTAGGCTGATTATTACCATTGTCATTTCCTTCATGATACCTATTCCTAGTAACCTATCCTGCATTATGGCTTTTCTTCAGAAGAAAAGGAGAGATTCTACCCTGCATAATCACATTCACTCAGACCCTTTTTCATGCTGTCTAGGAGCCTGAGGGATGTTTTAGCATTCCAGCCTGGCAGGAGGATACAGGATCCTAGAGTTCATCAGCTTGGGGCTGTTGCTACATTAGAGCTTTCAGCATGAGAACACTTGGGAGTTCATGAACTACTTCTAAGGAGCTCTGCAGCCAGAAAACTAGGAAGACAAACCTGTTTGTAGTAGGCTTATATTGTCTGTGTATATACATCTTCTGCAAAATACTTGTGCTGTTGCTCAACTCAAATAGGATTGAAATGCAGTGCAGGCAGGTACTGCATTGCTGTATGCCTCAAGCTACAGTGTATTTTAATTGTTAGGGCCATTTTTCACTGCTCTGGGATGCTTGCTTGCTTTTGTGTTCACTCATTCTGCATCCCATTTCTCAAAGGTGGCTGTTGGTACCCTTTTTGCCTCTGAGCTCTTCCACCTAAGTTCTTGATCAGCCTTGCCTTGTGAAAGCAAGTGCACTGCCCCTGCATCTCGCCTGCCAAAAGCACTAAGCTGGTGTGTTAGTCTTTCTGAGGTGGCTGGACCTTGCCCCTCTGTGCCTGTTTGCCTGTGGTGGGGGTCAAGCATCTTAATTTTAAGAGCCTTCCTGTGTTTTCAGGGCATTTGCTGTTGGTTACCAGTTAGATAGTTCTGTGTACCAAACTGATGCTACTTTTAGAGCTCCCTTCCCTCCATCCTTTAACTTCCTTTCAAAAATATGCAGAAAATAAATGCAAATATTTCAGGTACTGCTGTTATTATCAGTGTAAACCTTTCAAGACATTCTCCCAAGGGAAATTAACAGCACCTTATTCATCAGTGTACTTGACAGTAGTCTCACTGGATTGGGTTGCTGTTGTCATCTAATTACTTTATGTTCTGGTACAAAGCATAGGGAAAACGGAATGATTTCTGAGTGGGTTATATATTCCAGGAAGAGCTGGAATTTGCTTTTTCAGTCTTTAAATGTATAATTCCTTCATAAGTTGCTTGTTAGGTTAAAGATTAATTACTGCTGGAGCTTTCCATAAACCTGAGGAGTGACAGACAGAGGAGACTTACAGTAATACCTTGAAAGCTGTACATTGCAACAGGGGCTGGAATTGGGCCCCATACTTCCCAAAGAGTTGGCCTTAAGTTCATCATTCATCACCTTGATTCAAGAAAGAGCTGATTTCTTTTTCCACCTTGCTGTGTGGTGCTGTCTGTTTAAAAGCAGCTGAAGATGGATTTTTTTTTAAGTGTTTTTTGGTGGAGTTTAACCTTAATTCAGGAGATTTTTAAGAAATATCTTTTGAAAAGTGTGTGACATAAAAATCTCAAAACTAAAAGGCACAAGGGAACTTCTAACTGCTTGAGCTGCATATGCTTAAAGTTTATGAAAAAAGGTATTCAGGGACAGGGTGCAGTGTTGTGTCTTGCATCCTCAATGCAGCTGCTTAGCAGCGATAAGGAAGCAATGCTCTATTCATGCTGACCTTGTTTCCAAAGAAGCCTTGTCCTAAGAACTACTGAAAATAAGGAAGAATTTCCTGTGACATGCAGCTCGTGTTGGCTTTTAAAGGGGAGTAGAATGGAATCTCTGAGCATGACACATACTGTATCTAACCACACAGGATTTCCTGTGCTGGAATGGAAGCTTAGTGGAAGCCACGTTTTTTCTCTTCCTCTTAATTCATTCAGAAAAATAGAGGTCAGCATCATGAATTGATATGGCTGTAGTCACTGTTAAAAGCTAAAATCAGCAATTGCTAATGGATACATTGTGATGCCAAGAGGACTGCAAGGCATAATTGCTTGCCTTCAATATAATGAAGCCTACATGTGCCCCTGATTGCACTTTTAAACTATAGTGAGAAGAGCTGCACAATTAAAAATTCCATCTCACTGAAGGCGAGAAAAATAATTTGTATGTTACATTAGATTTCAGTGTCTTTTGTTGTATACTTTTCTCTGTGATCAGAGTGAATTAAGCTAGTGATAAACTTGCAGAAGACACAGAACAACACTTTCATTTTTGCCTCTAAAAACATTGCTGAATCTGAAGAGAGTTAAAATTATTTATTTTTCCTTAAATTTAACTTCCTTTTATAATACTTCAATGAAAATTCCAGTGGGGTTTTTTTCTGTCTTCTGCTAATTTACAACGTAATCTTCATTGGGTTTGACTGGTAAAATCGGAGCTTCCTGCCCTAACCGCAGGGAAGTTTGGCATTATGCAACTGATGTTGACAGGATAAAGTGCATGTATTTTTAATCCTGCTTTAAAAAATAATCGCCCTGTTTGCCATAGATCTTCAGAGAGTGAGCTGACAGCCTGTGCCTTTTCCTCATATCCTACCTGTCCTTAATGGCAAGTCATCTGGACACCCTCACACTGTGTAGTGGGACTATGCAGGCTCGCTTTGCTCCAGAGCCAAGCTGACCAAACAGCCTCCTGACCATGCTATCTTGATGGGAAATCTAAAGCCTCCTTGGCACTTCTTGACTTGGGTTCAGTGCTTTGAAGTCGCTAACGCATTTTTATTCTTCCTTAGTCCAAACTGTGCTCTGGTGTCATCCTGGAATTACAGCTAAGAGTGTATTTACTGACTCAAGTTGCTGTGTGCACACTGTGCGAGTCTACTTCCCACCTACACCATTCACAGTGGAGAGTGATTTGTTCATCAGTAGTTTTCCCTTTTACTCAAGTGATGTGATTTGTATTCTTTAATGCCATTTATATTTGCTATTTACTGTGTTATTTTTTGTTGTCCGAGCAGTAAGTTTTCTTACACCTGGAATGGTTCTCCGTCTCTCTAGCAATTCTGAGACATCTGTCTTAAGGAGCTGTTTGTCAAAGGCAAAAGGCCATCTGATGGCACACCTATAGTGCTTTTGCTTGATAGGGTTTCTTCGTTTTCTCCCACAGCATTCATAGCCTGCTCCTGCAGTTCCTTGAGTGTTATGAGAGCCAATGAATGGCATATGCAAGAAGCCTATATGGACAGACTCGACCTGCTTTCTAGCACAGTCCCATTTGTCATGTTTTCATGTTACACATACCACATAAGCTGTTTCTGTACAATGTCTTTGCAGTTCATTTTTTACTTCAGTCAGGATTTCCACTTGTATGTTACTGAGGAGATATTTGGATCTTGTATGTCCCATTTAATTGCTTAAATATTTTAATCTCAAAATAAAATCATAGGAGGCAAACAATTAAGGAATTTTTGTGTATGTTTTACATGAGGACTTCCTTCTGTGCCACTTTGCATATATTTTGATTGTGTATTTATCTTGAAAGAACAGAACAGTACCCTGGAGCCACTACAGACAGATGGGTATGTAAACAGTTTGCAGAAGCAAATAGAACTTGTAGATCAGAACATTTCCACTCAATTGGATGATCTGTTAAATAACACAGAACTTAAAGGCACTTCTAAACAAAATGCGGTGGGTTTTTAACTGTCTTCCCGCAGCCCCCAACTCCTCCCTGGATAATTGTCTGAGCAAGTGTTCTACTTATTACTGGAATTGGATAGTTAAAGAGGGAATTCTATCTTTTTTTATTCTGAGTTCACTGTGAAGCACTCTGAGTTGCACAGCGAAGTAGTGTAGCTTTTATAAATGTCTTTTATTCACAACACAAAGTATTGCAGGTTTTAAAAGTGACAACAATTTAAAAATACTTTGTATCTTACCACACATTTGTCAGTTGAGGTAATAATGTCTTTCATCTTTTTACCCAAATGGAAGTATTCTTCATCTGTGGCTTATATATCATATTTCATCAGCCTGGAGAAGGGAAGGCTGCATGGAGACCTCAAAGCAGCCTTCCAGTATCTGAAGGGGGCCCTACAGGGATGCTGAGGAGGGACTCTTCATTAGTGTAGTGATAGGACAAGGGGTAATGGGTTCAAACTGAAACGGGAAGTTTAGATTGGATATGAGGAAGAAATTCTTTACTGTGATGGTGGTGAGGCACTGGAATGGGTTGCCCAGGGA
>JAOEHY010033314.1:0-23489 GCA_025447955.1 Psilopsiagon aurifrons
GATATGAGGAAGAAATTCTTTACTGTAAGGGTGGTGAAGCACTGGAATGGGTTGCCCAGGGAAGCTGTGAATGCTCCTTCGCTGGCAGTGCTCAAGGCGGGGTTGGACAGAGCCTTGGGTGGCATGGTTTAGTCGGAGGTGTCCCTGCCTATGTCAGGGTGGTTGGAGATTAATGATCTTAAGGTCCTTTCCAACCCTATCTATTCTATGATTCTATGATATTATTTTGTGTGCAAAGTGTCTTTATGCAATTTATCTATTCAAGGCATTAACAAAATGCTGTAAAAGATGCTTCGGGAATTTTAGGACTCTGAGTTTAGAATAGGTCTGGAAAGGCACAAAAGAAATACTTCATCAAAGGAGACAGAAACAATCTTTAAACATGAAGTGAGTTAGAATTCTGACTTAGATGTAGAGAAAAGCATGACCAGGAAGCCGACTGAAGCAGCAAAATGTCACAGGGCAGAGTAGATGGTATAACTGAGAAGTGTTTTGAGCTCTTAGAAGGAGTCAGCTGATTTTTTCCTTTTCATAACCCTTTCACAAAAGCCTTCTGTGAAGGTCAAGTATCTTTACTTGAAGTGGTGTAGGTTATTGTGCTAACGTGGTTTACAACGGTAAAATCATTTGATCCATAAAATGAGTCATATGACCAGCCTGAGCATGCTGAGTGTCTGTCTCAACCACTAAATCGAGTGCCTGAAGATAATAAAATTGCTAGAACAAGTTTCTCTAACTTCATCAAGGCTTAAGCTTTACCAAGAGGTTTTTGGTTTAAAGGTCTTACCAGATCAAAAGCAAGGAAAGTGTTAGCAACCTTTAGGAAATCCTAATGAGTACCCTATACCTTCTAGCGATGTACAAGTGACAGTAACAATAAATCTTAAGGGAAAAAAAGCAAACCAAATCCAAAACTTTTAATCCTGAACTTGGTTATATGTCTATGGCTTAGAAAATTAAGTGAATATCAATGCATAAAAGTACCTATAGTATTATACTTATGTATGGCACTGTGAAAGAAAGCTCTCTAAAGGCTGCTGAGTTAGCAAGTGAGAGGCCACTGCAATGATCCTCTTGGTGGAGTTCTTTCCAAACATATTTACTTACACATAGAAGCCAGCTACTGAAAAGAAACCTTGCTGACTAGTCACTTCTGCTGCTGCATTTTTCTATTGGCATGTTTCACTGCTAAACCCAGTTAAAGGAGTGTTGCAGACACCACAAGCTGGTGGGACTCTCCCTGAATACACAGAGACATACCTGAATGCCTGCTAAGTTCAGAAATAAGGAACTTTGGCCAGAGTTTTTGTTGGTTTTGTTTGTTGTTTCCTTTTAGTGTTTTGTTTATTATGGCTTTTCATTTTGTTTTGTTTTGTTTTGAAGAAACACTTCAATTATGTTAGCTGTTGGTCTGAAAGTAATTAAACCCCTTGTTGTGACAATATTATCTGCTACAGTAAATGAGTTCCAGACTTCAAAAGTGTAGGAAGTTATTTCCATCTGTAATAATACTGCAGCTTGGGCTCTTGGGCAACTCACAAGTATCAGGGTCTTTGCTCCCATTTGGAAGACTACTTCAACTATTCTCTACTGTTTCTCCATGACTTTCTCATCTGCAGCTCTATTAAACCTTCCAGAACAAGACAATGATGACGTTTATTGTAAGCCATGTGGGATCTGGGAGAAAAGAATTGTTCATGCCAAGTGTTTTGCTAAGCCTCTGGGAGAAGAACAATGAAACAGGAACCTTGTAAAGGATTTATGATGCCTGGGATTAAGGAAATGTGTGAATGCTCTTGCTTAACTAGTCTGAGATAAGAGAAACATGTGGAACACTTCAATGCAGCATTACTAATGTTTCAGTGCAGGTGCTAAATAAGACAAATACTTCTATCAAGGCTCTTGTTCTAGAAATCAAATAAACAAATAGAATGAAACATGTAGTTCAGAAGTGAATTTAGGAAACTATTTCAGTGACTATAAACACAATGGCACCTCTTTGGCTGTTCTGGGAATATAAATTGCATTCCCATTTACAATGGAACCTGGCTTCAGTTGCAGTCACAGGAATCCCATTCCGGTAGTCTTTGGTCTGCAGTTCCCATCAAAGGCTGAAGGACTGGAGGGAGGCATCTATCACTGAAAATCTAGCCAGAAGGTGGGTCCCACTGTTAATATCTTAGAACTGAACCTGTTACATTTAAATTCTTGTCGTATCTTTAGCTTTCTGAAAGACCTTACAAAGGTTATTTTGTGTTTGTGCCCTGTCTCCCAGGCCATAAAATTACCATAATAGCACACTGTGGAGTAGTATCATAGGAAGGCACCCAGAGACCATTCAGCTTGATATCAGGAATGACAAGGAGTACAGAACATTTCCCTGTGCTTCTTGCTTCATCTCACCGTTGAACCTATATACTTCAACTACACATAAAATTGTCCCCTTAATTGCAAAGACCTAGAGATTTGACAGTATGACATAAAAATGGAGACATATATGGCACTTGTAAAGCTATTTGATCTATCAGAGACAAAAGTTACAGCTCCTTGCTCACCCCCAGGTCTGTGGTCATCAACCAGAACTTGCAGGTTTCTGTTATCAGTTTCTTACTGTCTTCTGCAGGTGCTGAACTATAATAGCAGCTTAGCCACTGTGGTATCAACCAGTCTCTGATCATTAGTAGGAATTACTTATTTCTGATATTATTTTATGTGCCCTCGCTTTTGAGTCAAAAGATACACCTTTCTGCTGAAGGAATGGCAGAGCTAAATCAGCGCCTATCATCAGGTCATAACTGCTGTAAATTCACTATTCTTGAGGGTGATTTCAAGAGAGCTAAGGCTTCTGTAACTGGAGTTTACAAATACAAAGTCCTGATGTCAAATGTTAGGGCATTTTAACTGCCTGAGCTTACACTGCTTCCTGCACCTCCACTTTCGCTTCTTCCGAGTTACGATATCGTTCCAAGACCTCTTCGCACACACAGAAGCTGTCCTGCACCACTCTTAAGCAATGGAGGTATGAACTTCTGTAGGCCTAAAATAGGTGTGGGTGAGCTGATAAAAAGCTGCCCTGATAAGTCTTTATTAGGCAACAGAATTAGTGGTAGTTTCAGAAGTTACTGTTTCTAAACTACTGGGGAAAGCATGTGTTGCATATTATAGTATCCTTGCCACTATCAGGGTCTCTAATATGTCATGCATGATGATGAACTCCAGAGATCCCTTCCAACTCTAATGATTCTGTGATTCTGCAATACAAACACATGTACATGCCTTTTCAGAGTAAAGCAATTTATACACAGTTAATTATTGTCCTTCTAAGTATTGTTAAAAAAGACCCTTTTGAAGGCAGGGATGTATGGGATGATATAAGAGGTACCATCTGCTCACGCTCTGTCCTGAAAAACAGACGTGATAGTCCTGATCAAAATGCTACTCATAAACCTCTCCACCATCTGCCTGTAGTAACTGCTGTTGAACACAAGCGATCTACAGAACCATGAACATCTTGCTTGATAAAAGCAACAAGATGTCACAAAAGCAATAAAACTGACATTTCTGCAAATGCAGCTGCACTAGGATGGAACACATACCTGAGAAAGAAACAGCTAAAGCTCCTTCACATTCCTAGTCCCTGAAGTTAGAAAATGTGCTGTTATATTGTGACAGAAGTGTTAGAGCAGACCCCTCTTTTTAGTCCTTACAATGATTTTATGGCACTGAAAGAACTAGAAATTATTTGATTTTTTTTTTGTATTATGGAAGCCTATCCCTTTGAAAGTTAATCACCTAGTTTTATTTAGTGAATGCAGAATAATGGCTTTCCGGGCAAAACTGACAAGTTTTGTTTCTGGCTGTTCATTTGATACTGCCCCCTTTTTAAACTGAAAAGTGATATGTGATTTCCACTTGCTAACAATGGCTCCCACAATAATGATGTGATGTGTCTGACACAATGTCTGATGAATGGCATTTCGGGATTTGTTTTGTAAGGCAGTGTCCTGAATCAAAAAATACCTTGCAGTCTTTGGATTTTTAACAGTTGTTTGTACTCAATAGACAGTACTTAACTTCCCCCATCTTCTCACGTGTGTATTAGATGCTTTTACCAAAAAAAGAGGGATGAAAAATATCAGAAAATCTGTGCTCCAAGAGAACTCTGAGAATATATCAAAAAAACCTGTAAAATAACATCTTAATTTGAGATGGACACAGCATACTCTGACTCTACCTGGGAGGTCTGGAAAAAGAACTATTTCCTGTGCTAGGCTCAGGGATGTACAGAGCTGCTTCTCCCAAGGAATAAAGTACCTATCATTACAAAGCCTCCTTAGCTATTATTATAAATAACTCCTGGCTGTACTGTGGTACTACACAGAAACACCAGACAGAGGTCTGGGCTTTGGACAGACATCGTTTGATCTCCCTCTTGCCTTGCATACAGTGTCATTTTCAGAAAGACGTTTAAACTTTTTATAATGGCATATGTTTAAAACATCATCTTTTGCTGGTTTATGCCCTTTCTGGATACTTGAGTTTCTGATGTGGCAGTTGCAAAGGGCTGGGGGAGGGAGAGTGAGACTTTCTCTTCCCCTTAAAGCAGATTCTGTAATTAAGTGTGAAAACTGCTTTCAGTCTGAAGTCCCCTCTTTCTGAACTGTTTCCTCTCACTTATGTTCCTGTCTTTTCTTTCTTGCATTCTTTTGAATCGCTGCTACTCTCACCTGTCCTTCCTGGGCAAGCAGCCCATTTCTCAGAGTGCTTGGATCCCCAGTGTTGATGTACATCTCTCTTGTCATGCTGATGAACAGGGGTTGCTTGTGCATATGTACATGCGTACATATATGTATAGGTGTATGTGTATGTGCTTGTGTATGATGTATATGTATATGTATCTGCATCTGCATGTGTACGTGTACGTGTATGTATACGTGTATATAATGTTTTTGTTGTCATATAAACATAAAATTCTAAGTATATAATAGGGCGTAGTCAGATGACTAGTCCCAGGGTGACAAGGAACAAAGAGACAGAGGTGAAAAGAGAGGGTTAGGCACCTTTAGTGTGTAACTTATTTTGCAGGGTCTCTTACCACTCATTTCCACTCATGTGGCACTGAGCTTTTGAATAGACATTGTCTTTGAAATGAAGACTCTTCTACTGTTCCTTTCCCATCAAATGAAATGAATTAAGCTATGTTCAGTCACAAACTTTGAAGGAAAAATCAATGGATTATGTCTCAGGTAGTAAGTATATTGATGCCAGTGGGTCTCCTGGGTCTAATGACTGCTGCTGTTTGGAGGAAGACAGTGGTCTCTGAGAAATACAGAAGGAAGAATTGCCATCAGAATTAAAGCACAGGGGCTCCTCCTTGAAACTAGTATTCTGGAGACATTCTTTGTTTTGAGAACAAAGTCTACAGGACTGTATCTACAACAGGACATAGTACCAGTCTCACAACAGTAATTCTCTGCCTCTCAGGCACCTCTATCCAACATTTCCTTCATCCCAAAACTCAGACATGCTAGCTTCCCTTCATATGCAATAGTCTGCTTGCATCAGTGTCTTCAACAGTGCCAGCTAACTAAGAAACTTCTCTCAACACAGCTCCACCAGCCGAAAACAGTGGGGACTTGAAGTCAAGCTTCTTGTAGCCAGCTAGACTGAAGTAATTAGCACATAAAACTGGGTGCCATGAAGTTCCCTCATCACCTCTGGAACAAAATGTACACTTAGATGGTCATGGCTTTGCCTACTAGAGCTGACACATCCTTGGCTTCGGCCTCTAGATTTGCCACCTCCTGAAGGTGAAAATTTATGTGTTCCTGAACTGAGTGAAGGGTTTGGCATGTTTAAAATAATGTTGTCATGTATTTTTTCTCCAACACTGAAAAATTATGTTCTCCCTTCAGCAAAGGGTACTTATTTAGTAAAAAGGACAGCTCTAGGCCACAGGAGCCTAAAAGCTAGATGTCTCTGCCTTCACTTCTCTTTCTCATAGCATCTTTATGAAACAAATTTTCCTCGTTTGACTTCCCTACACCGCTTTCCTGGCAATACTCTAATTGTGTAATAAACTTCTAAATTAGAAAATGAGTGAGATAATGAAGCAATTTTGCATCTGGCAGTTTTATTTGGGCTCTTAAACAATTGTCTTTATTTCCCATAAAGCGAACAAGATGATTGTAATGAAGAGCTTTTTTTTTTTTGCCTTGATCTTTATATTAGCTTGTCTGATGTATTTCCGAAGGAAGTATTTATGTCAAAAGAGATTTGAATTGTTTTCAAAAGAGATTTGAATTGTTTCTCTCCTCAAATGTTCTAAGGAGATTTCTTAGTTGTTCAGCTTTAATGAAAGACGAGTTAACTACGAGAATGAAAGTGACCCTGGCAAAGACTGTTCTTAAGTACTTGGCTGAAATGGGGCCAAATAATCAATATTTTTTGTCAGGAATTTCTAAAAAATGAATTGCTCTGTTCCCAGGTAATTTACACTAATTAATTTGTATTGGGAGTTTCATAGGTAATGTCTAGCTTACAGTAATTTGACATACCATGGAAATGGTTGGTTGTGCTTACCCATATGAAGAAAAAAGAAGCAAAACATATAAAGCAGATACAATCCTCAGATTTCAATAATCACTAAGAGAAGAGAGGGGAAAAAAGCCAAGCACTAAAATAAGGCAACAAAAATCTACTCACAGTAAACAAACTTTACTTGCGCTTACAGCTATCACATACCTAAGAACTAGATGAAGGATAGAGTATCTGCTCACAGGAATAGGCTCAGAATACAGTACTGCTTAAAACCTTACCTGGAGCGAAAGGGATTAATCTGAATTTGATGTGACGCCTCTGCTCCTTACTACCTGTAGTCAATGCCTATGTTTTGTTTTGTTTCATTTAATTTTGTTGTTTTGTTTTGTTTTGTTTGGGTGTGTGTGTGTTTGTTTATTTGTTTGCTTTGTTTGCTTGCTTGTTTTTCCCTCAAAAGTATTTCCAATTTATTTTTGGTGATAAGAATATTCACTTTCTGTTGCATAGCTTTTGGATGGTGTATCAAGTCGTTGCCAAAGACTGAAAACTGTGAGGAAATACTCTTAAATTTTGCTTTTTGTTAAAATAAAGTTCTTATCCTTTTCCTGTCATACATAACCCTCAAAATGCAAATGAATCATCTGAGCACTGCTAAACGATACAGGTGTTTTTTCCACCCAACACTCAGCAAGAACAAATGTGAGATTCTCAGACCAGAGAGGAGTGATATTTGGGTCCCTGTGGTCCAAGGAGGATTATAAACGCCTTTCTGAAAACATTGATTTGATGATCATGCTTGCATCGGATCTGGCGTTTCTCTGATCTTTCTCCGTGTGGTCTATCTGAAGTTTTACTGATTTAATTCCTTTAGTAGGCCAAAGCATCTGTATTGTGAGACTTTCTCATGCACTAAGTACTTTTCTAAGACAAATATAGAAATAAGTTCACCAGATCCAATAAGTTTGGGAAGAGAGTGGTTTTCCTGCATGGGAACAGAGTTCTGGTGAGTCATTTATTAGCACAGCATGTCATAAAGCATTTCACAGGATAATGCAGTTACAGATTTGTATCAGTAACAATTCCATTATCATTTATTGTTTCTTTTTTTAAGACAAATGTTAATAATTTCTGTTTGATGTGATATCAAAAATTCTTAATAAAGATATTACTTGTGATGCAGACTGTATTGCCTCTAAACACTATTAATTTGAATTATTTTTTAACTACTTAGTATTTTATATTGAATTTATCCTTTTTAGTGGCCAAGTTTAAAAGACATCAAATGGTAGCAAGAGCAACATCAAGGTCTGTGCGGATGATGCTAGATTATGAAGATGAAAGAAGAACTTCCTTTTCGATAAGCTTTACATATCTCAGTTGCTACCAAGTGGAGGAAAATCAGAGCTCCCTCACTGGACAGATGGCTCCCAGAAATATGTAGTGCCCATGGAAAAAATGACTAGTCTTAGGAATGGCTCATACACCAAATATTTGTACACTTGGCTTCCTTTTGTTCCATATTCCCAGAATACCAGTTAGTTTAAAAAGGCATCCTCCTTTTTTTTTGTTTTTCATCCTGCTGGAGTTACTTTGTAATGGAATTCATCACCATGTGTTAAATTCAGAGTGCACAAAACAGGTAATTCTTTGGTTGGTGCAAGAAAGAAAGGAGAAAAAAAGGCAAGCCAGTGATCAGGTGGACAAAGATCCTTATAACTTCAAGAAGCAAGAGGGTTGTCAACTGCAACTGTACCTACCCAGGCGCAATAGAGCAGGAGTGGGCACAGTATATGCAAAATCACTGGTCCACCAGATCGGTGTGTCCGCATGCACTGCCCCAGGCTGGTTAGCTAGGACTGACTGCCATACAAAGCTTCAAGTCAGCTTAGTACGTCTGTGTGACCACAATTAGAACAGTGATTTCAGAAGAGGGCATAGCATAACCCAGAAACTACTGCTGGACCCAGATGTTTGTGTTCACAAGTAGCTCTAAGGTGCTTCTGTATGGGAACAGATGATAAAAATGCATCTGTGCAGGTAAAGAAACTGATCTAAACTACGTTTCCTCTTCAAGTTGCTTTGCTTACTTTTTTGATAGCTGTAGGCAAAAAAAGAAAAAGGGTCAGATTTAAGACACAGATTTTACTTTGTGGAACTTTCAGTTTGAACCACATCATCTGCAAGAAAAGTGGAGCAAGAATTTTCAATAACAGTGACAAAGAAAAAAAAAAGATCCCAGCTCTGCCAGAGACATGGCCTGAAACTGTGCCAAAGATTTCAGGCTGGCAAATCAGCAAAGGAGCCAGATAAATCAGAATGAGTGTAACAGATCTCGTCTATTTCAGCACAGCTTATCCCCTGTACTGTGTCATTGTCTTCAATACCAAAAAAATACTTAGTTGCAGGAATAAAAGTGTCTGGATAACCATTAAGAAGAAGCAAAAAAAAAAAAAGTTAAGAAAAGGAAAGTGAGAAGTGTGGCTGTAATTGTGGAATAATCATTTGACTGAAACAGAACTATTCAGAAGAAAGGAAAAATGTTTTGTATACTGAAAGCAGAGAAAGATCTGTGCCTATTGTATAAAACAACTTGGTTTCCTGGTTTTGATTTACATCTACTGGTAACAGCTGCTTACAGGTCAGGTAACATTAGCATTCAAAAAGCAGCCCTAATGAATGCAACCATGCAGCTAATATTGGTGTTAATTATATTTCATGCTCTTGGACTCCACTGTATGGGGAATTGTTTAAAATGGAAATGTCTTGAAAACACACACTACAAAACTCACAAATACCCACAATCTGCCATCAAAGCAATGTAAAATACATTTTTTCTTGCAAAAATGTACAGTATGTACAGTATGTACAGTATAGATATCTCCATCAAAGGCAAATGCAGTCCTTACTGCTGCAGAAAGTCTGAGCACAGCTGAGACATTATATTTCAGTGTTGTGGGAAATATGTCATACAGAGCACTCTTGTGCAGAATCTGTGAACATCTGCTGGTTACTCTGAGGTGAGAGCTGGGTGACTTGGGGAAATGATGCGGGCTGAGGCTATGGTCAAGAAACCTTCATATCAGTTGGTCCACAGGCTGTGTAGAGAGGGTAACAGCCTTTTATTCCTCCTCTGCAGCCTGGTGCTCAACATGTCATTGCGCACCCTACAGATCAGGGCTATGAGTCCTCCTTTTACCTTTCGCTGAAATGTGTGCGTGTGTCTTCTCATCACCCAAACTGTGCACTCCTGAATATCAAAAGAAAAAGTTTAAAACAAAACACCCTCTAGAAACAGACTTGCATGTGTAAGGTGTGTGTAAACTAAGAGCATATGTGATTTCAGAAAGTGATGAAACAAATGAATGGAGACAACACTAAGGGAGGGATGGAATAAAAGACACAACTTTAGGATGGCACAGGGTTCCAATGAGTATAGACTTGAAATATATTATCATATTATGCTTTTGCCTTGCTTTTAAATCATTCTTTGGGTATGTGCTTTTAGATGCTACCAGAGAAAGACTACAGCCTTAGGCTGATCCACAAATGTGGTTTATCCTTTTGTGTTCATCCATTGAGTTTTAAAGATGTGCGTCAAGGACAGAATTACATTTTGCGAGGTAACATTTTAAGCAGATTTCAGGTAACACAGCTATTTTGTTAATAAATTCCTACAATAACAAAGTAAGGTCTCACCAGTTTGTCCCATGCTGCGATTATTACATCCTTTAATCCAATAACCAGGCCATGGACTGCCGATGTCGCTATCTGCTAGAAGGCTGTTGGCAGCAACACCAGCTCTATAGTTTTGTGCACAGTGGGAAGGCATGGGGCCCAGTGCTGATATCTTGGGTGTTTGTAAGACTTATTCTGACATCTTGGATGTGCAAGGCTGCCCTTCAATCTCAGCTCCATACTCACTACAAGCAGTAGTTTGATTCCCATGCTACGTGAGCATCCAGTGCTCTGTCTCCTCTATCATGGCTGGGCAGACAACAGGAAGAGGCAAGAATGAACAGTGGCAAATCGACATCAAGAGATGAAACTCAGTTCAGTTAAGTATCCGTCAGATGTTCTTAACTTGTGTTCAAAGTAAGAGTATTCTCTAGTTGCCATACTAATGTCATCAAGCTAATGAGGGGAATGCAATTAAATTAAGATGCTGTCAACAGCATCAGAAAATTAAAAACCAACTAGCTAATGTAAATTCACCCCAAGTAAGGATTGTTTTTCTATAGGTAAACACTGTCAATAAGTCAGTGGTGCATTTTTCTTTTAACAAGATACACTTCCCAAAACACCAGCTGTTTTGACAGATGACTGTACCACTGGACTGTGTTTAGAAAATAAATAGTGTTTCCCTTGCTTTTATCTAAGACAGTAGTGGCCCCTTATACACTGCAGAGTCTTTGGAGCAGTGGAGCCAGCAAATATTAAATTGGCTTAAGCTGTGTTTACACAGATATTGTAAACTTTAGCAGTAGTTTTTCAGTTGGTGTAGTTACATCACCTCTATAGACTGCATGAGTAAAGCTAACAGTGTCACCCTGCTCAGACTAGCTCAGCCTGTCTGAGTGTGTGCCAGGCTACAGCGTGAATTTTCACATGCATCTCTTCTCCTGCATTCCCACAAAAAATGAGAACAATCAACCAATCTGTAAGATGAAACAAGTACCCTCCTGGAAACCCCATTGAAAGCTTTTGAAACACTTGGAAAATAAGGCAACCTAAACACACAGATAACTGAGGACATTTCTCCATTGCACATTAGAGCAAGGTGCCAGCAGCAATTGCACAAGAATACCGGTCAAGTCTAGGAGCTGGAAGCCCAGGAGACCTGGACTGAGAAGCACTGTATCCGCTGTGGTGTAGTGCTCCAGTCACCTACTGAACTGGCAGACTGGGCTTTGATTTTTCTGTTGAAGATTCTCCATTTGGCTTTGAAGAAGAATGTCTTATTTAAACTGAACTGTCTGTGGCTGTGAAAGGGATAGTTCACTAGGAAAGGGCACTAGCAGATCTGAAGATTACTTTATTAGCAGTTTCCCAGTAAAGATGGACAGAAACCATTATAGGGCACAGTAAGACATGTGTAATGAATAATGATGTCTTGCTGGTCATCAGTTTTGGTGGGGTACCTAATAAACAGGAAACCTTCAAATCCTAATAGAAATTAGTGCATCTATGGAATATTTGGGAGCTTTAGTTTCCTGCTTTGGGATTAAATTTATTTACATTGATTTTAACTACATTCTTACAGCTGGAATTAGGGACTGAGGCCCCATCTAGCTTTGACAGAGATGGTAACTCAGGTGTCCCATTAGAAGGTGTGTCTCTTCAAGCATTTTTCTTTGTATGGCAGGGCTAGAGTTCAACTAATGGCTTTACATAGCAGAAAAGTTATTGCAATGCAACAAATTCAGGATCTTTTCATTTTTCTTAGTGTCCAGCAATGACATCACTTCTGAAGGGGGCTGGTTGTTTTTTAAATTGAATTTATCAATATCTGGAAAATCCTTTCACGCTGTCTCACAAAACCAACTGGAGCTCAGTTTTGAACACCGTAGTATCACAATCACAGTGACATCAGAATTAAGCCCACTTTACACCTATCGTGATGACAGGAGAATTGGGGCATCACAACCCTTTGCAAATGGAATGGGAGGATGACAGGATAATTTCTATGTAGAAGATCATAAGTGTTCACAAAAATTGCCTTTACCTTTTTGTGTCTCAAGTGATTTTCAGTTTATGATCTGCAACACATGGTCAGAGTCCATGAATTTCTTCTCAGAAGACTGCAGGGGTAGAAGAAGGAAGCATGCATCTGCTGATAAAAGTTAATTGGAAAATGTTTAAACTGATAACAGACTAATGTTCTATATCCACTTGTAGCAATGTGATGTATCTTACTGGACCCAGGCAGAAAAATAGACTAAACCTCAATATCCTGTCCTAAATCGTAACAGCAGAGGTGGTGTCTTGGCACCCAGCTGGACAGCACGTACATGTGCAGTTAATGAAGTAGTAAATATTCGTACTGAAAAAATACAAAAAACTGCATGTCTCTTGGCGGCGTTTGGGAGGCAAAGTAGAGTAGTGCGCATTGCCATCTTGTGGCTCAAGGAGAGATCGTCCGGGACACGCAGAAAAAGGCGGCCGCCGAGCGCAAGCCGACACCTGCCCTAGGAGACTGCCCTACCCGCTGTTTTCTGCTCCTACATTATGTCACTTCTGCAGAATAAGTTAATCTCATTGTATGTCTCAGAAAGCACACTTACCATCAACAGGTGTTAAGGATTGTTTTGGACCAAGTGTTCAGCAAAGTTGGGGTGCCTGCAGGTTAAATTATATGGCACTTTTTTCAGCAGACACTAAAGGAGCCTTTTGGTGGGAAAATATTCTTACGTTGCTTTGTGGGTTAGCAAGTTGATCTATTTCCATAAAAGCTTGTTAATATTACTAGTAACTACAAAAAGCAAGGACCAGAATAGCAGGTGTTGAGCACATTTTTCAGACTATCTTCAGGTGAAACCAGATCCAGTATTTGAGAAATAATTGAGAAATAATTAAAAAAAACTTGTATGAGAAAACAAATGCTTTCACATTCACAAACACACTGCTTTCTGAATCCAAATTCATGACATCTCAGTCAGAAAAGAGCACATTAGTTTGAACAGAGCAATAAAAGCTACGAACCTGCACCCCACACTTGAATTCAGTAATTTCTGAGGCTTCATAATGTTTGAATATTTGGTGTTGGCATTTATGTTCAAATCCGTTTTCTTTGGTGTCATGAAAACTGGAAGAAGAATTTGGCTGAAACAAATAAATTCTTTGATACTGCTACATGGTCCACTTGAAGTAGACTAGAATGTCCCACTAAAATTCAGTGGTTTTATGGTTCTGATTTGCTGCTTCATACTATGGCAACCAGATTAGTTTTGCTTGGTGCACTTTACTTTGCAGATTATTGTACAAATATGGAGTATCATCTTCAGGAACAGAACTCACATCAACCTGTGTCTAAGCCTAATTGCCACCTTCAACAGGATTACGATGCAGCTACTAAACAAGTGAACATGGCAACATAGCAAAAAGTCAATTTTTGGAAAATGCTGGAAGTCAAGCTTACGATTTTCACCCACTCCTTCATTCCATCCCCCTGCCTCCCAACCCAAATAGACTGGGAAAGAGAAAGAAATCCTCAAGACCTCTATGTTAGTTGCCAAAACAGAACTCTCAGGGGGAGCTCAGAGATTAGATATTCTCCTGAATTGACCTGCATCAGAACAGCCTTGTGGATAATTAAATGTGAATGAGCAAGTTGCACATTTCAAGGACACCTGTTCTTCAAAGTACTGGAGAGGGCGGGGAGTTTCTTTACCCTGGAGCTTAGCTGAAGTCATCCTGACACTTTTCTGTCTATTTTCTGGGAACCCAGAAATTGTGAAGTACTTCTGAATAAACCCAGAAAATTGCCCCTTCAGTTCCATTGAAGCATTTGGAGTAGACTCGGGTTTTATTGAGTCTTTTCAGACTGCACTCAGCTTGCTATTTATCTGCCCAATAGCTTGTTACGTGTTTCAGAGAATTCAGAAGGATAAGCCTGGCAAAAAGGATTCAAGCCAAGAACAGCTTAGAAAGTATCACTCTTGAGTACACTCTGCTTCTCTTGTTTCAATTATCTAGAAATCAGAGACATGCAACAAAGAACAGGAAAAGAAACCTTTTATCTGTGAGAGAGCCCCAAGTGACACACAACTCCAAATTAATAGAGAACACAGGTTTACAGACAATTTGATAGAAGCATGTGGTCAGATGATTTGAAACATATTTTTGTTTTCTTTACATTCAAAGTATTTGTCCTCCTGAACAGCCATAAATATTCATCATTGTGATATAATCCTTCAAAGAGCTTAAGAATCATTTTGTTAGAAAGCATTTAATTTAAACTGTGGGTAATTTCTCCCTCTCCTTCATCTATAAATGTTGATGTTTGCCACAGATACCTACTGTTATTAGCTTTCTTTTATTGGTTTTATCTGAAGACAAATTTAGTGAACTTCTCTGATAAGCTGTTATGAAGACATAAAATACTGTATGAAGCTTAGACATTTCAAAATCAGTGGGAGATTGAGTTTGCTCATCCCTGTCTGTATAATCTCAGTTCATTACTGTATCCAAGATACTACTTGATCCAGGAAATACAGTGTGCACTGCCGGAGCACTGCATCCTGAAAGAAAACAGGCTCAGGCAGTAATATTGTTCACATAGTACCTCTTGGTGCCATACAGGGGGTGGGCGCTGAAATACAGCTGAGGATCTGGGTCTAAATCATGAAAGCTGCAACCTCAGTTACCACTGCAGAGCTGAATAATGAGTCACAGATCCAGTGACTAAAGTCACTTTGTCTTGTGATTTTCCATTTAAAAAAAAAAAAAAAAAAAAAGTGTGCCATAAAAAAAAGTTGGAGATTCACAAATAATCATTGAGAAGCCTAAAGTTTTTATCTGTAATCTTTGTATGGAGGCAGAAAAGGGTTTAAAAACCTTCTTTAAAATATTAAAAGCTGTTTTAGAACTGTTAACATCAGAAATATTCTTATAGACTTTGGAGACTCTATGAAATTTAGAGGAATTAAAAATTTAGGATTCTTTAATTTAAACCAAGTGTTGCTCCAAAGTCAAACCCTCAACAGTAGTTCAGATTGGACACCAAGTTAGATTTGCAGCACAGTAAACATATGTCCACACCTGGACATTATGAAAGACAACAAGGGGAGGATTCTGGAAAGAAGAAAGGAAAAGAAAAGAAGGGAAGGGAAAGTGGATGTGGAAGGGGAAGGGGAAGGGGAAGGGGAAGAGGAAGGAGAAGGGGAAGGTGAAGGTGAAGGAGAAGGGGAAAGTGAAGGTGAAGGAGAAGGGGAAGGAGAAAGGGAAGAAGGGGAAGGGGAATGAGAAAGGGAAGAAGGGGAAGGGGAATGAGAAAGGGAAGAAGGGAAAGGGAAAGGGAAAGGGAAAGGGAAAGGGAAAGGGAAAGGGAAAGGGAAAGGGAAAGGGAAAGGGAAAGGGTCTCTGAATTCCAATGTCTCTCTTCAGAAAAAATGAAAACATCACCCAACAGGAATAGAAGTTGAGAAACCCTTTGGATTTTTGCTCTGAGTTTATACCTGCTGCCAGTAGCTGGCCTTGTAGGAGAGGCTCAAAGAGCCTTTTATCTCCCCTGACATAAGGAGTTAATTATTCAAAAAACAGCTGTGTAGCCCAATCTCAGTAAATTTCCACATGTTCAGAAACAGATTCATTTCTGCATCAGTGTCAGGACCAGAACAAACACAAAACTGGGGAGGCTTGGCAGTTACCCATCATAGGCTGCTCAAGGATTTTGGGCTTGATAACCTTTTGCTCAACTTCCGAAGGAGCTGGTGAAGCAGGAATCACCTGCGCAGCTTCTGACACCTCTGTCACATTTTCTTCCAGCTCTGATATAATTTCCTTCCCTCACCACCATCCCCAGTGTCCATTGGTAAACACTTTCAAGATGAATGTGCTTCATACTCTCTTTCATTAGCAAATAACTTCCTTTTACTTGGAGACTCTTATGGGTCATGTATAGTAGCCTCCTCATGTTGCCCAGGGCAGGCACACAGACTTCAGTAAATGATGCAGTGATTCTGGAAGCTCACCATCTGAAGTCTCAATTGACTGCCAGTTTTAGTCTAGGAGCGGTGAAATGATCAACACCTTTCTGAAAGTTTCTGTGACCTCCTTTGCTGAAGAGCAGGTGGCCTGCTGCCTGAGACTGGTGACTGTGTGAAACAGTGCTGTATAGCACTGTCTTCAAGTAGCTGATGTGTAGACAGCCTGAACCTCACTGTAGGATCAGCTTATCTCTACACCTACTTCAGTCAGTCTTTTATCCAGGGCATATTCTTAGAAAGCAGCAGAAGAATCTGCTTCCTCATCTATCTGGTTTACCAGCACCCATTGAGAAATCAAAATTAGGCCCTGTCTTGGGAAGTCTGTTTTCCAGGGCTATCAACAACCACTCTGAGTTTCTTCATCACACTTATGCCTATGACAGCTCTTAATGCTGCTTGAGCACCTTTGTAGCAAAATGAGCCTGATTAAGCTAAATGAAGAAGCAGCTTGTTTCATCCACTTACGTAAGAGAGGATGGGCTGATGGACAGCTTGTTAGTCTCGTTTCTGCTAGACACTGAAGGTTTATTCTGACTGATGGCAGATGTATAAAAAACCAGCAGGAGTGTTAATGACAGTTTGACAATGAAGGAAAGATTCTGGTAGCTGGGGATAAGGAATCACAGCGGTAACATCATTGTCCTCTCCTTTCGCAGTTGTTCAGTATCTTCTTTGCAAAACTCCATGGCCTTCTTCACAGTGAGCTTTAGAAAGGAGATGGAAAGAAACAATTCCTGGAACATATCCAGGAGGGTGTTATGGTCTATGGGAAGTGTGTGTGGGAAGTCAGTATCAAAGATATCAAAAAATACTGTCTGAAAGGTTTTAAAGGAACCCAAGTGCCTTTTCAGGTCACTACACTGCCAGGAATATTTGGCACAGGTAGCAATGAGTGTTCCTTGGATGCTCCTCCAGTTTCTGAAACCTCTGCAAGTCCTCTGGATATCTTGTGAAAATGAGGTAATATGAGACTCCTAGTCTGTTACAGTCTGAACGGAAAATGTTGTTGCAGTGTTTTGGCTTCATTCATTGTGTCCAGATGACAGAAGAATTTGTAAAAATGAAAAATTATGGAGCAGAGGTGAGGATAAACATGTTAATCCATGACAGTATTTTGTACCTTAGAAGGTTTTTGTATCTTAAAATGAACCCCTGCACAGGTTCAGATGGATGAACATGAAGACAATATCTTCAATTTTTCCTAAATTGTTGGCTTGTGTCCAGGTGTGCCTGACAGGCTGAAGCTGTGAGCAAAAGTCGAAGAAGAGAGACCCCTTTAAAAATGGGAAAAGCCTCTGAAAACAGACAAATAGGCCAAAGAAGGAAATATGCTGCACAACAAGCAAGGAGAATTTATTGTGGTCAGCCTGAACTATCTTTTGACATAAATTCTTCACTGCAAACTTCATCAGTTTGATCAAATAAGCTTTCAGAAGTGGTAAAACTTGTTATTTAAGGTAGCAAACTGCGCCTCTGCAGCATGGAAAAAATATGAGAATACTGGGGTAATAAGCTTTCTCTTCCCTCTTGAACCTCTATGCAAAGATTTCAAGCTTAAGGTAATCTTCACAACATTAGTCACTGGGAATTAGTATGTCCTCCCCAGCTGTTGCTTCTAGATGCTGGGCCAGGCTGTAAAAACTAAATAGACTTCAGTGGAATGCCTAAAATTCATTTTCTCACTCAAATGCTTTCATCTCACTCATTTCATTGTGTTTGCAGGCTGGCAGGTTTCCTGAGGGCAGCCATGATTTAGATTTACAGTCCCCTGGCCAGTCTGATTCTGAAGAATTACACCTGTAACGTAATACTGTTTCCGAAAGAGTGAAAAATGTCATGATCTGAAAAGGAAGCCTCTAAGCTCCAATTATCACAGTATATCACATATCTGCACCCCACGGTGGCACCCGAGGTTGCTGTTACTTCAAAACAGTTTCAATTCCCTTTCCTCTGTCTCCACACATTCATTTTAATGAAACCAAACCTGTCGCATCATGTTGGAGAGTTGGCTTTAAAAACATATCTGGGATTTCTCTTTTCTCTTATTCAGGTTAGGCTGGGAAAACTCTGGGGTCTTTGAGAGGGAAGGAAAACAACTGAGTGAAAGTGCAGTGTCTCTTCCTGGCTGCTGTTAATGGCTGGACATTCTTGTGATGTCCTGCCAAGCACTGGACAGTCAGGTTTTCACTCCTCAGCATTTACAGGCTCCCACATATGGGCTGAGGGACATCAAAGTGTGGTATAAACTTCACTGAGAATAATGCAGATTTAAACTTCAAAATGCAAAGAGCATGCGGTTAGAAACAATACTGAAGAGTTGCTTTATAGATAATGCTCAGAGGACAGGAGAAGTGTCGAAGAAACAACGAGTCAGGAACAAGCCAAACACTCCTGCTTTCCTCTGAGCACCTTGTTATTATTAAAGTATCTTTCATTTTATCATCATATTTAGAAACTGTTCACTGACACAGAATCATGGAATTACAGAACAGTTTGTATTGGAAGACACCTTAAAGATCATCTATTTCTAACCCTCTGTGTTGTGCAGGGACACCTTCCACTGGACCAGGTTACTCAAAGCCCTATCCAACACTTGATCTAAATCTCTCCTCTGCTGGTTTAAAGCCATTCCCTCTTGTCCTATCACTATGGGCTTTTGTACAAAGTCCCTTTCCAGATTTCTTCTAGGTCCCTTTAGGTACTGGAAGACTATTGGAACATCTCCCTGGATCTTTCTCAAAGTCCAGCTTTCTCAGCTTGTCTTCATAGCAGAGATGCTCCAGCCCTGTTCATCTTCATGGCTCTCCCCTAGACTCGCTCCAACAGGTCCATGTCCTTCTTGTGTTGGGGGCCCCAGAACTGAACTCAGTACTGCAGGAGGGGTCTCACTGACAGAAGAACAGAAGGGGAGAATCACCTCCCTTGACCTCCTTTTGATGCAGCCCTGCATGTAGTTGGGTTTCTGGGCTGCAAATGCTCATTGCTGGCTCATGTTGAGCTTCTTGTCAACCAAAACCCCTAAGTCCTTCTCCTCAGAGCTGCTTTCAGTCTGTTCTCTTCCCAACCTGTAGCTGTGCTTGGGATTGTTCTGACACAGGTGAAGGACCTTGTACTTGGCTTTGCTGAACTTCATGAGGTTTGCATGGGCCCACCTTTCCAGTCTGTCCAGGTGCCTCTGGATGACATTCTTTCCCTCCAGTGTGTTTGCCCTACCACACATCTTGGTGTCACAAACAAACTTCCCTGGTGGTGTTCAAGGCCAGGCTGGACAGAGCCTTGGGTGGCATGGGAGGTGTCCCTGCCCATGGCACAAGGGTTGGAATTAGATGATCTTAAGGTCCTTTCCAACCCAAACTATTATGTGATTCTATGATTCTATAAAATTGCTAGGGGCGCATCAACACCATTCTCCATGTCACCAGCAAAGATGTTGAGCAGGATAGGTCCCAGCACTGACCCCTGAGGGACACCACTCATTATCTGTCTCTGGTTGGGCACTGAGCATTGACTGCAACTCTCTCTGTGCGGCCATCCAGCCAATTCTCTATCCACTGAGTGGTCCATCCTTCCAATTTATGTCTCTCTGGTTTAGAGATAAGGATGTTGTGTTGGACAGTGTCAAATGCCTCGCACAAGTCCAGGTAGATGACGTAACTTCTCTGAATATGAGAAGAATATGAGCTTTTACATTTTCTGCAGCTTTCTAGCTCCTCCTTCTCAGTTTTCCATATGCCGCTCAAATCCTTGTTACCAGATCATTTAAAAGCAGGAAGTTCTCAGTGTCTCTTGAAAATGCTTTTCTTGCAATACTGGCCCCTAAAATGTAAAAACTCGGTGTTACATATCTCTCTTGGGTGAATCAGAGGTGTAAATAAACTTACACTGGTAAGCAAGACAAAAGAAACAGGCCCAAGAATTCTGAATAAACACCTCGAATTTCAGATATTGACATTAATCTTTCTATTTGGGGATATTCTACCTTCATCAATGGCAAAACACCTTTCAGCCTTCTAGGAAAGAATTTGGTGATAATAATTCAAGCCCCTGAGGATAGAAATAAAAATTAATGTATTGTAGAGATACTTTGAAACTCACATATTATATTATTTCAAGATCTGACTATTCTCACTACTTACTGTACCCTCACTAGGTGCTTAAAAATCACAGATAATTCTGTGAGGTTTCTTAAAAAATGCCATTCAACTTTTATTGGACAAAAGGGCTGCTTTCAAAAAAAGTAAGTCGACATTACTTTGATCCTCCACCCATGTCCTTCTTCTGAGTAATCTGGACACTAATTTCCCATATCAAGCTTTATGCTCATTCAGATCATCTTCACATTTGAAACTATGCTGGGAAGGAGCATATCACATATCGTAGCCCTTCAGAATGGGGAGAAAAAAGAGAGACAACCAGGTCACAAGTGACTTCCATCCACTGCAGTGCATGGGGACCTTAGTCCAAGGCAGGATCTGATTTATTTTTTATGGCAGTTCTTGGCAGCTGCAGCTGATGCCATGAGAATGTGTGGGCAGTTCTTGCCTGTAAGCTGGTAAATTGGAGCTCTGTCACCTTCATCTGTTTCTAACATAGGGCTGATATATTCAATCACTGCTTTAATCCTCTGTGGGGCATGTCATTTGAACACTGTTTTTGGTGTCCTGCAGGCTTTAAAGAAACATAGTCCTGCTTGGAGCAGCAGGTTGAACCAGATGACTTTCTGAGGTCCCTTCCAGTCTGAATTACCCTGTCACTTCCAAGTCTTGATCCTTTTGTGGTGCAAGAAGCCAAGGCAACCAGGAAAATGCCTAAATTTGTTACCTGGCTCTGTGTCTATGAGAGTGGGAAACTATGCATGAGACACTCAAAAAAAAACCCCACACTGCTTGCCCTTTTTGTCTGCTGTAAAATACTGGCCAGTACTTTCAAAGAATGAGAGCTCTGACACAAAATTCCAAGTCACAAAATTGCCATGTCTGCAGATGCTTAGTGCCTCTTCCTCTCCTGTGGCACATCCAGCAGTGGCATGATTTCTCTCCCTCTGCGCCCTCAACTGTAGTAGGATGAGCACCACGTGTAAGGTAAAGATCAGGAGCTCATGAAGGCTTAGGCCTGCCAGCATTCACCAAGTATTCAGCCCATATGTGGTTTCTGAATAGTTCCAACCCTATTTCAGGAGCAGAAAACTGAGGTAGATCTGAGACAGAACAGTACTTACATTGTAAATGAAGCGAGCACACACTTCACAAATTTAAGCTTCAAAGGAAATCACAAATATGCAAATCTGATTTCCTCCTGCATTTATGGGTTTGGGGATCCACTCCAAGACAGAATCAGCAAGATGCTGCTACAGTTCATAGAATTTCTTCTCTCAGTTATCAGGTTGGTCTGCCTTTGTCTTATTTCATTTAGAGCATGCTTACACATGCAGAACATTTGGGCTTGACAATATGGTTCTCTTCTACCTTAGGAACCCACAAAACCTGAAATAACCTCTCCTGGGTATAAAAGAAAGAGACGGATCATATGCTTCAGCCTTTAGTGAAATATAATCCTTATTGTTCCTACAGTAAAGAGAATAACCCTGTAAATCAAACACAGAAGATTTGGAAGAGACAATGATTTTTCATCTGACCTTTTAATCAATGCATTTTTTAATTTTGTATATCAACACAAGTGCAATGTTGGAAAAGTTTATGCTGTTGAAAGTGATTAACAAGAACCTCTGACTTAATATTTTGTAAACATTATAGCAGTTGGAATAAGAGCAGTACCTGCTTGAATCTGTGCTGTTTATCAAGCATCTCTGAGGATTTTATCCCAAACAACTGTCTTTTCACAGCAGGATTTTTTGAGAGTGGGGCAGGCAGAGTCTGGGAACCTGCACTGAGATGCAGCATTCCTCCCCTGTGTTGCTCTGTTTTCAGATATCTTGTTCTTACTTGGCAACAAATGGAACTGCTATCAAGTGCTGGTAGGCAGTAATTCTACGACCTGTATGGAGTTTTTCCTGCAGACAGGAGACTTACAGTGGAGTTAAAGTGAGGAGGAGACTCCTCAATACAGGAAAAGGCAGGGTAAGATCAATCTTGTTGTAGTTATTTAGTTGTTACTGAAGCCAAAGCCTAGCAAATTTGACCACGTATAATTTAACTTCTGAGGTCACAGCTCCATCTGCAATCACCCTAAGCTCACCCCAGGTAAGGTGCGGAGAATTAACAGCTATAGGTATAACTGGGATGCTCACAAACCCCTTTTGGGCACTGATTGCTTTTGAAGATCTCAGAATGACAGAATGATTGAGGTTGGCAGGAACCTCTGAGGTCATCTGGTCCACCAGGGTCACTTAGAGCCAGTTGCCCAGGACGGTGTCCAGACAGCTTTGGACCATCTCCAAGAAAGAACACTCCACGTGCTCTCAGGCAACCTGTGACAGTGCTTAGTTACCCTCAAACTAAAAAAATGTTTCCCAATGTTCAGAGGGAACCTCCTGTGTTTGTGCCACCTCATGTGCTGTCACTGGGTTGCACTGGAAAGAGTCTACCCTCCTCTGGTTTGCTGTCACTAGGTGCCCAAGGTGGGCTTGGCTGGGGATAAGGGAGTATTCCCTCACCAATCTCCATCTGGGTGAGGGCAGCCCTTCAGGAAGTTAACTGGCTTAGGCTTTAACTGGCAGAAAATATTTTTTTTAAATGATGTATCTGTCCCAGCTCACTAAACAACTTGAAGAGAAGTTACAGAAACTTCTTAGCAGCTTCATCCACATTTCTGATAGAATCAGAATTAGCCACAGCTATTATTCTGTTATTACAAGTGGGCTGTAGAAACAATACATATGTCTGTGTATTTTACTGTTCAGAGGTGGGAGATGACAGGGAGTTCCCAGCTCAATTGTTTGCTACTGGTGGACCTCACCTGGCACTTGAGTCCAGACTTCCGGCAGGTTGTGATGATGGTCTTAGCACTTCCTCATGACTTGATTCTTCTCTTTCGAGGGAGTAGGACAGCCAACATACCTATACTAAAATATTCCCCTGATATGATCAGCTATCAGCTTATGTGGGTGTCTGTGGTAGGCTGACAACAGAAGCCAAGACCTCATCCAATTATTTGCTCAGCTCCCTTCAGTGGGTGGGTGTCATGGGTTCAGCAGTAGCAGTCATTTTTCTCCTTCTTAGTATTTGGTGCAGCACCGTGTTTTTGACTTGTGGCCTGAGAACAGCGCTGATAACACCAATGTTTTAG
>JAOEHY010033315.1:0-14595 GCA_025447955.1 Psilopsiagon aurifrons
GCCGAGTTCTCCCTACAATACTCCCCAAAACTTTCCCAGCAGCATTCCTCTGCTATCTCAAAGTTCTCCCAGCAGCTAGGAATCCTCCACATCAAGGTTCTTTACACTCACAAGTACCCTATTCTCCTGTTAAAAATACTTCAGATAAGAGTCCCAAATATAAACACAACTATTGGCAACCCACTCACTCTAGGCAAATAATGTAAGATTGATGTGTGTCTGCCTGTGCACACAGACACACATTTAAATACACATAATGTTGACTAAAAAAAAAACCAAATAAATTTGAACTGAAAACCTTCTTATCTTCCAAAGTTAGACATTTGCCAAGTTTATCTTTCATCCTGCTAAGATTGATGAATTTGATAACGCTCAAGCAGATCTATGAATCTGCACTATTTTTCAGTAAATTCATTCAGTTCCATCAATTTGTAACACTCCATTGCAGTAGTTTTAGCAAGTAAGAAGATAATCAGGTGTATTTATTTCACTGATATGGGATATTAGAGATGTCTTTGGTTGGGTTTTAATTTTTTATTTTGTCAATTGTGAAATGCAGGAAATATCTTAGAAGCAGAAGAGAAAAATCTTTTCTCCAGATCTTCCAATTTAGCTCTTTAAGTGTAATTCCAAAATACTTATTAACTGCTAGTTTCTCAGATGAAGTTTTGGCTTACTAATAACTCAGTAAATACATATATTACTTCTGGTTAGTTTTCAATTCCTATTTTACATTTGCATTCCTATTTTAAATTTTACATCATATTTTACTTTTATTTTATTTTCTATCAAAATAAATAAGCTATGTACCACAGAGGAGGTTGTTGCCATGCACTATGTAGTCAGTTAGATTGTTCCCAAGTACTTCAGAAAAACATAGGTATTTCATCTGTCTGGTTATCCTGTAAGTCTCTCCAAAACCTTCAAAATCCTACCTTTTCACAATATTTTGCTTTCTTGAGCTCAGTTGTAGTGCAAACCAGGTTCTTCAATTCCAAAACTTTTGTTCCATTGTAATAATAGCCATAGGTTTTGCAACATTCAAAAAATCTTCAATAAATTTGACTGAATTATGAAAATTACTTATCATTAAAAAGGATTTATGTCTCCTTCTTTGGGTATTTTGTACCTGTTCTGTGTGCTAGGCATAGCTCTGTCGAACCATAATCTTTTACCATAATCTTTGAATTGTTTCTTTTTTCTTTTTTTTTTCCTATGCTTGATGGAGGGGAAATAGTCTGAGTGCCACTGATAGAATGCTGATTGATTGCTATGATCTTTGTCAACTTAATTTGGGTTATTTTCAAGCACATTTGTGGTACCATAACCTCATGATTTTAATAAATTCTTACTAGGCAACATAAGATAATTGTTATCAAATACAAAGAGAACTTGTGTAGGTCTTCAAATTACATTCCAAGTATTGGGGAAAGCAGGCAAGATCCGTGATGCTCAATGGGAAATTGAGGCACTGACTGTGTATGCTTACTCTTATATGTTAGAAACAGGAGTGGAAGCACTAGAAAATGGAAGCTGATATACATGCAGAATGAAGCTGGGCTTTGTTTTTAAGCCCAGTTTCTTTGTGAAATTGCTGTGGGTGGAAAACTGGAAAAGGGAGGATAAAATGAAGATAAGCAATATGTCTGCTAAGTGGGATAACACTTAACCTCCTTTGCTTTTTGCTCTTCTTTCTTATAGACTGTGGAACTTAAATGTTAACATAAGAGACTATTCACATTCCAGTTTACATGAAATAAGATTGATTTTGCTTTAAATGTTAGATGTGGGAGAACAAAAATGAAGCATTTGCCTCTTTGGTTAGCTGGAAAAAAAATTCTAGAAGCAACTCTAGTCATATATCATGTTCCGGTCTGGTTTTAGCAACAGTAATCTAAGAGAACTTTCAAGTTAAGGTTTCATTATCTATGTTCACCTTTGTCTGTTTGCACCAAAATGAAAAATGCAAGGAATTTTCTGGCTTGTGCATGGGACTCAGCTCAAATAAATTCAATAAGATAACATATTTGGTTGTACACACAGATTCATACCTCTGCTGACACACAAAGTTGAAAATGTGGGAGTCAAGAAAAGGAGCACAGCACTTGTATAACAACAGCTGACCCAACACAGGCAAACCAGTACTTGAAAAAAAACCAAAAATACCTAGAAAAAAGATCTAAACCTAAAAAAAACCAGGTTTATTTCACTTTCTGAAAAATGTGAAACTCTCTCCATTGTCTAGTGTCTATTTTATGCTCTCTTGTTAGCTATATGATAAAGAAACATTTATGCACATTATTTTTCTCTCACCAGAACCAGTATTCTACTTTGGAAATGATGAATATTTTGTTGATGAGAGTGCTGGCTATATTGAGGTACATGTCTGGAGGACGGGAACTGATCTGTCTAAATCTGCCTCTGTTACAGTGAGGTCTCGCAAATCTGAACCAGTAACTGCAGAGGGTAAGTTATTGTTTTGCTTTAGCTTCATAATACCTCTCAAAACCAAATGCTGGTATATTTCTCCTTGATACAGATTCACCTACATAAGATGAAATTTATATGTATCTTGCTCTTAGCAGATCTCATTCTTAGAACAAATTAAGTAGTTATGGAATTTCTCTCAAAGAAATGAGTAGGAACAATTGTGAAGTACAGCACTAAGAGAAATGGGGGGTGGGGGGAAGGATATATTTTCTTGTAGTAAGAATCTTAATTCATTGCATCAGGACTTCTAAGATTCAAAACTGGGAACGGCACAGCTCTTGGGCCCTGTAGTCTGTTGGCTGCAGCTTGAAAGCTCTGACATGGCTGGCTGCTTGTAAAGCCGTTAACCTGGTTCTTCATCTTACATAGTGCTGTGCTGGTCTGCCAGTCCTGACATCCTGCTTTAGAGGCTAAGCTCTGAGGTGCAGAAGAAGCAGGAACTCTAGGCAAGTGCCTTTTTGATGATGGCCTTTAGCCTTACCAAATTTTGTCAACTTCACAGAATTCCAAACCTTATTTCAATGAAATTGTATCCCCCAAAGCTTTGTTTTAACAGTTCTGCTGCTTATTTCTCAAAAACTTTAAGTCCCAGTCCTTTACTGAATTGCTAGATACCTTTAATGCTTTGGTTCCAAGATAAAGTGTCATGTTTAGGTAGTATCTTGTTTTGTTAGCTTTCTTCTAACTGGTCTGTTATGGATTAGCTTGCTTTGTTTTAAACAAAACAAATAAACAACCAACAGCAACAACAATGAACATAAGAGCAAACCAAACCCAGATCACAGATCAGTCTGTCTTTAACATTAAGTTGCCAGATGTCACCTGACATGGTCTGAGCTGTATTTGATTCTTTTGGTTTCCATTCATCCTGGTTTACCCATCTCCTCTAAATAGGAGTTCTTCCTCACAATCAGCTCACTGGCCTTTTCTCCTTCCCTTTTTACATTGGTCTCAAAACTTTTACCTGCATTACAGAACAATATTAGATTTTTTTTCCAAAACACTTTGCTTCATCTCCAAAGCTTTTTGCTTACTTTAATTTCTTACTTAAACTTTATTAATGTTAGTGGAATAACGGTTTACAACAGAACAGAATCAGACCCATTTTGTGTCTTGAATCACTAAACAAAAAGTAGCTTAATATTGACTTGTTTTATTCTATAGTCCAACTTATGGATGGTCAATATCTGGCAAATTTTAAAATTATATTTAAAAAAATACATTTACCTACAATTAATTGACTAATTTTTATTTTTCATTACACGTAATGCTGTTTATTAATTTGATATGGTTTATCTCTTTTCTATTGGTAGCTGGAGTAGATTATGTAGGCATCAGTCGTAATTTGGATTTTTCCCCTGGAGTCAATATGCAGACATTTCGTGTGGTAATTCTGGATGACCTTGGACAGCCAGTGTTAGAAGGAACTGAGAAGTTTGAGCTTGTGCTAAGGATGCCCATGAATGCTGCCCTTGGAGAACCCAGCAAGGTCACCATCTTCATTAATGACTCAGTGTCTGACTGTGAGTAATATTTTTTTTTTAACTTTTCACATTTATGCAGGAGATAGCACTTGTCCTTTTGAATCACACTGAAGCCAGTGAGTCTATGTGTTTCAGCTACAAATGATGTGTGAAGTAATTTGTTGTCTACCTGTTTATGTTATATATCTGATGCAGCGTATTTTACCTAAATTTGACATAGTAGCATAAATATGTGATAATTTTTTCAATTGTACTTTAAGCATGCTTTTTTGTGTTTTTCTGCCCAGTACCTAAGATGCAGTTTAAAGAATCTGTATATGTAGGCAATGAAAATGATGGACAGATTTCTGCCATGATATATAGGAGTGGTGATATCCGATACACATCCACTGTGAGATGCTATACAAGGCAAGGGTCAGCTCAGGTAATGATAGACTTTGAAGAACGTCCTAATACTGACAGTTCCATCATCACATTCCTTCCTGGTAAGCTTTTGATCTGATTTTAGAAGCCTTTAGTCTACCATGTTTTGATTCATTTTGCTTTGTTTTGTTTGTTTTGTTTTGTTTTAATTGTGTCTTCTCATAAAGTAGTGACAAAAGGACCACTCTGGAAAACCAAGCCTTTTCCGTACACAATGGGCAAAGTGCCCAAAAATGATGTCTCTTTTTGCTTCACGTATGACCTAGGGGGATAGCCAACAGGAGCCAAAGGGACATATCTTCACATAGATTCAACCTGAGTGCCAGGATCTTTTTGTTAGCAAAAGCAGGTTCACTGTAGCACAATAATAGAAGCACAGACCTGCTGTCAAAAAAGAAACTTCAGAAGCTCTGCTCTTAGTTAAGCAGTTTTCATTTAAGTTAATTACATTTAGCTTACACTGAAATAGAAACTTGTCTTAGAAAAGTCCCAAAATGGGGGATTCCACTTCAGTGACTTTCAGTGGAAAGGTAGTGATTACTAATTCTGCTTTCACTATTAGTATTACTCATTAACTTATACGATGTCAAGGTGGATGCTTTCACCCGCAGAAGCAGCCTGTGGCTCCTTGTGTTTGAAGAGAAGTGCTGTAATAGAGCAAAGAACAGCTAAGTTCTGCATTATATTACCTTCAGAATTATTGCAGGTGAAACTGAGAAGTCATGTGTATTGGTGCTTATGGATGATACTTTCCATGAAGAAGAGGAAGAACTACGTCTGGTTCTTGGCACTCCAAGAAGTGATTCTTCCTTTGGTGCCTCTATAGGTGAACAAAATGAGATGCTGATAAAGATTCAGGATGATGCAGACAGTAAGAAATTATTTTGTTGTTACTGGCTTTTGGAAGTCTATTTGTGCACTCTAAAAACATTTTTCTTCTAATTACAGAGGCTATTATTAAGTTTGGTGAGACCAAATTTAGTGTGAGTGAACCAAAGGACACAAGGCAAGTAGCAGTTGTAAAAATCCCAGTGCTTCGTCTGGGAGACACTTCAAAGGTTTCTGTTGTAAGAGTTCATACGAAGGATGGATCTGCTACTTCTGGAGAAGACTATCACCCTATATCTGAAGGTAGGATCATTCAGATGATTTTAACATCCTACTATTTGTTTTTATTCATGACTGTAACAAAATGTCTGAAAGATGAAATAACTTTATGAATAGAATACTTTGCAACCACATCCATTTTGCTATTCAAATTGAGTATGGGCACGATCCCATGTGGTACCCAACAGCCAAATTCCTCTTTGTATACTAGATATCAGTGAAGATACTTACAAAAGAATTGTGGCTCCTTCGAAAACATCTGCAGCTCAAGTAACTGTGGAAGAAATGTGTGAGTGCCACCAACGTAACATTTGCAGAATGTAATACCATTACTCTGTAGAAGCATCTGCTCATAGGATATGATTGCGTAGTTGTTTCTCAAGCAGTTCATTAAGCAAATGGCATTTGCTCTCTGTAGGAATTAATTTCTGTTTCTTTTTATTTTTCTGCTTACATAATAGTCAAGTTTTCTTTATGCATCTGCAATTCACTACTTGCTTCACCTTACTACTAATGAATGAGAGAAATTGTGCAACAGAATAAGAAATTTCTTAGCTGATAAACTTCTTTCCATTAAATAGCTCACCCAAATGGTTCAGTAAATGACTGAGACTTTGTAGCACTGTGAATTTTTTTTCTCATGAAGTTTATGGTAATACATGATACTAATGTGTGTATCATTGCTGGAGTGTTTTCATAGTCTTGGATAAACTATTTTGGTGTCCAGTCCAACTGATAGGACTTATTTTTGAACATGCAGCAACAACATTGGGCTATCTCCAAAATACACAGAAGAGTCATTTACACCAGTGGCATTAGAAGAGAAAAAATGTTAGCAGTAAGAAAATTATCGAAAAAACTTGCTAATTTCATTCACTTTGCTTCCTGCATTTGAGAGTTTTGCTCTTTCCTTCTGAAAAACACAGAAATTCTTAGTATCAACTAATACTTCTTCTATATACATTACCTGTATGCATTGCCTTGCTTACACCTTCCTTGCTATGCACTGTAAAGACATGAAAGCAGAGTTTTTAATGGAAACATGCTACTGCAGTAGAAGAGGCTCTAGTCCTCTTCCCAGAAGCCTTTGAGAAAGGTCTGTGATCTGCAGGATTTCCCCACAAACTTCAGAATATCTGTGGGTTCAAGGAGCCTGCCTATTCGGCCATGGGTACAAACTGGGTTATCTGAAGGAATTGGGAAAAACTGTAATTCAGTAAAATTCTTAGCTCTCCCATAGCATGTTATTACCATAAGGGATATTTTCATGGCTTAAGAGCATTTAAGGCTAAAGGATAATTAGATCACTTAATCAGACTCACTGTGGATTGCAAGTTTCTCCTAGCTTCCGCCATTTACTTCTGTACTGAGCCAAATAACTTTTAGTTAGAGAATATATATCCTCCAGAAAGGGCATCCAGTCTTGATTTGAAGCGCTAGAGAGGATGAGTGTTTCATAGCATTTTGCTTCACTTGTCTATGCTTATTTCACATATATACTTCAACTGTCATCCACTGCTGATTGTTTTACCTGTCCCTTTAAACTGCAGAGCTCTTTTAACACCTGTTCTTTTTTTCTGTTTAGTTTTGATGGTGTTTCAGTATACTAATCAGAGCATAGCTTTCTGCAAGTCTGTTCTTTTATTACTTCTGGTCCTCAATTTCTGTTGGTCATTTTTGTGCCATCTTCAGTTAATTTCACATCCTGTAAAAAATAAATATAGTAGAAATGCACTTACTATTTTAGGATCACTCTCATCCATTCCACACACAAATGTAAAATATTTTTTATACTTCTTCATTTCATTTTCTATACTTCATCAAAGAATGATAGTACTCTTCTAACTCTATCAGTGTGATGGGTTGACCTTGGCTGGATGCCAGGTGCTTACCAAGTCATTTTATCACTCCCCTCCTCATCTGGACAAGGGAGAGTAAAATATGATGAAAGGCTCATGCGTCAAGGCAAAGACAATGTGATCACTCGGCATTTAGCGTCACAGGCAAAACAGGCTCAACTTGGGAAAATTAATTTTACTTATTACCAATTGAATCAGAATAGATAATTAGAAACAAAACCAGATTTCAAAATCCCTTCCCCCACCCCTTGATTTATCCCCAGGATAAATTTCATTCCCAAATTCCTCTGCCTCTTCTCCCTAAGCAGCACAGGGGGATGGAAAATGGGGTTATGGTCAGTTCATCACACATTGTCTCTGCCACTTTTTCCCTCTCAGCGGTGGGTCCATCTTGGAGCCATCTGTCACTGGTCTGGTAGACATGGGGGAAGCTTCTTGCAGCTTCTCACAGAAGCCATTCCTGCAGACCCCTGAATACCAAAACCTTGCCATGTAAACCCAATGCAGTCAGCTAAGGCTGAACTTCTTATTCACCATGACCTTGAAAGTTTTTTTCAGACTGTGCTTTTCAAAATGCAGTACTTTTTTTTGTAGCTCTAGCTTTGTGCCTTATTTTTTGGCACATACCATTTACTAAAATGCATTTTCTTTAATCAAAACCTGGCAACACTTTTTATTTAGATTTCTTCACTCTTTTGGTCATACATGTATGTTGCCAACATTTATGTAATATTTAGCCCCAGAGCATTTTCAAAATACTAAGGATTTTTGTTTTAGGATTAATCTTGGTCTTTTCAAATGTCTTTTGATGATTTTTATGCCTCATTTTCAGTGAGTTCCACATGTGTCCACCACTATTCATTGTTATTATTTTAGCATCAAATCGGTTAAATTAAATACATGAACATCTGTAATTTTAAAAGGGAGTATTAACTACCATCTTTCCTGTCTGGGTCTAGAATTATAGCTTGTTATGAACAACAGATTTATTTTTTAAATGTCTCATTATGTTTTTAGAAATTGAATTTAAGGAGGGTGAAACACAGCATTTTGTAGAGATTGAAGTTCTCTTTGATGAAATGAGAGAGATGAGAGAAGCCTTCACTGTTCACCTGAAGCCCGATGAGAACATGGTTGCAGAAATACAGGTAACAAACTCGTGCAAAGTACTCAACAGCAAAATCTAATCAATAGTCCTTTTTGGTTTCTGGCTTATAGCTTTGCTCTTCTTTTAGGGTTTACACATGCCATCTTGGCTTGTATCTTAAAAGACAAAGAGGATCAGTCCAGCTGACAGAGTAGCACCTATCCAAAAGAGTTTGCTGGCAAGGCATGATTCGAGAAAGCTGGGATACAAGTTTAAAGGGTCTGGTATCTTCAGTGTTCTGAAAAGGAAGAAAATCATTTTAACTCTTGCTTTTGTAGTCCGCTTTATACTTTCCAGTACCTAAATCCTTTCTCAATAGCTCATTCTCTTGAGGTTTTAGAACTTCTTTTGGGACAATATTTCAAAGGTTACACCTGATCAAGGTCCAGCTTGAATCCCCTTGTTTTTTTAAATGCTCACAAAGAGCCATTTCTGCCTTTTCATTGCCAGACAGCCAAGGCCATTGTTTACATTGAAGAAATGAACAGCATGGCAGATGTCACCTTTCCCTCTGTCCCTCAAGTTGCATCCCTTTTGATATATGATGATACTTCTAGAGCCAAAGACAGAACCAGTCCCATAGCTGGCTATCCTGTCGTCTGTATCACAGTGAGTATCTCTGTGGAAAGATGGAAGAAAATTAGTATATGGATTTTGCTCAGTGGATTTTAGGCACCCAATATCAATCCATATTGTTGTGAGCCACAGAGGAGTTCAAGCTAGAACTGTCCTAAGAGCTAATCTGTCTGGATAATGAATCAATTTTCAGTAGGACGGAAAGCACAGGAAGATATTTTACTCGTTCATCACTAGGAACAGTTTGACACACTATGTCTGTGACTGCATGATCTTACTATTACCTACATTATCTTAACTTAATTTACAGAAGTAAAATCACTAGAGATAACAGATAAGCCATTGTTTTTATAAGTGATATAGACTGGAAGATGAGCTGAAGTACTACAGGCTTCTTTCATTGTAATTTTGTAACTGAAAGCTTTGCATGAGGAAGGTTTTGGTCCATCTGTGTCTTCAGTTTGTTTCTCACATCATTCCTTACACACAGGAATGGATCATCTGTTGAATGTATCTCCTAAATAGAAATTAATAACAGCAACAACAAAGAAGAAATCTTGAAATGCAAAGTATATTTGCAGAATTAGATCAAAGGGCAAAATTCAGCTTAAAACAGCATGTGGAACTGTAGTTTGTGCCTTCATAACTCTGTTAGATTTTCACTCATAAACCATAATCTAAAATAATATTTTTATTTCATTAAGAATAATTAGACCTGCCTTTTAATCTACCACAAGAATGCTTAAAGTGTCAGTTCAAAATAAGGTGATTTCTGAAGAGATTTACTGGAGTTGTCAGTTCTGTGTTCTTGTTGAGCTTTGTGATCTTGGTAAATTAAAATTCTTGTGCCACGAAGGAAGTAAATTGTTAACATATCTGCCTTGTTCTGCAGGCTTGCAATCCTAAATATGAAGACTTCGAGAAGACTGGTTCTATATGTGCCAGTGAGAACATCAATAATACTCTGACACAATATCGGTGGCTTGTAAGCGCACCCACTGGTCCTGATGGTGTGACTAGCCCCATGAAGGAGGTTGACTTTGATACCTTCTTTACTTCCTCCAAGATGATTACACTTGACTCCATTTACTTCCAAGCCGGTTCTCGAGTCCAGTGTGCAGCTCGTGCTGTGAATTCAGATGGGAATGAGGGTCTTGAGCTTTTGAGCTCTATTGTAACTATAAGTACATCTGAAGGTAAGGCATCATACCTATTGCAAAACCCCCAGACCTCTTCTTGATCCCAAATTCTATCCAAACAAAATTTGATTACACAATCAGGTGGTTTAACATTACCATCTCAGTTTTTTTTCTGTTGTCCATAGAGATTGTGCAGAAACTTTCTTCTTGGCACAGTAGGGAATTGTAAAAAGAAAATGTTTTTTAGCGTTGCTAGTTGCCCACATCCCTAAATGATTAACCACATAGCAAACTTGCATGTTCAGTAGAACAGTACATAATGTGCACTGGCATTAATGAAACCTCGTTTCTCTTGACTTTAGAATTCAACTGTAGTAACATTGCGGTACATTCTCAGCTCCTTTTAGACACTGGAGAACCATGTGAGAGTGCTCTTACAAATGCCTAGCCAGAAGAAAAGCTTCATTTGGCATTCAGGCCTCACTGTCCTCAGTCACTGGACACCTGATACTCTGTGTCTTCCTTGACTAAGGACTGGTGTCCAATAACAGGGCATAGATGAATCTTTTCGTGGTTGAGGTATTTGTACTATTTTGCCTTCTTTTTCTGATTCCGTCTTTGTCTGTCTCTGATTGTCTGATATCAAATCACTACTGAATTGATGCTGCATTCCTTCAGCCAGCAGTTACTGCAAGCTACTTCCTTTGCCCAGCCAGCTCTTTTCACGAAACTCAGCCTGAATAATGTTGTGAAGCAGAGGTAAAGAATGGACATGAACAAAGTACAGTCTGATAGCATATGCTATTGTGTAGTAGAAGTCACGGATACTTTTGTTTATTGTATAATGAGGAGAATATGTAATTATCAGCAATCAATTACTGACCATTATATTTTATTACCCTTTTGCAGCCATTTTGCATTCTTTGTGTCATCACCGCTGCATTTATATGTACATTAAGTCTTCTGGGTTTTGTGAGATCTTACAGTAGATAAATTACATGATTTTTCATTTGAAACCCAATTTTCATTTCCTTGGCCTTTTCAACTAAATATTGTAAACATTTTATTTCCAACTAAATTAGGGCTTTAACAAGCTTAATGGATGGATTTTCTATTTATTTATTCCTGTCCTTTATTCCACATTTTGACTGCAGACTCAAGTCACCTTTTTTTGTACTATCAGGAATCTTACAAGCCAAAGAGGACAAGGCCAATTAACTGAGGCTCAAGACTTAACTGTCATGCATATATTGCTTCCAGTACCAAAGCTAACCTATGATTTGGAATTCAACAATACTGAAGATCATGTACAATAAAAAGTAAATTATTAGATGCTATTTTGAAAGAAGTGCAATGATCAAAGCAACCTGCCAAAATCGTGTATATTTGGGCTTTGAAGATGCTTGACCTCCAGTGTGTAGACCAAATTCTCAAAAGTCAGATTGTGCAAAAAAAAAAAAAAAATGTATTTAGCCTCTTTAGTACATCTTTCTTGCATTAAAGAAAAGCAAACAAACAAAGCTATTGTGTGCAGAAGAGAATTTGTTTCAACTTGGAGTGTTGAAACAGATGAGGCCCACCAGAACTGATAAATTCTCCAAGAAGAGAGGCCTGCATTCTCTTCCTTGTAATCCCTCACAGATGGGCAAAGAGCAGAACATGGGTAAAAGGAACTGGTGATTTTCCACATCTGCTGGTTTCGTTGGCTGTCACATGTCAATGTGCTAAGATACTTGTGGCCAGAATGCAGACATTTCTACATTGAACTATGCAATCAGAAGTTGCATATATATGAGATCATATTATTGCAAACCTAATCTTCTGGTCCTGCAAACCAGAACTGATACTGGAACAGGTTGAAATAACACTGGAAAGGATTGCCAAAATAAGTTATAGATTCTTCTTTCTTGGAGAAATTAAAAATTCAGCTGAACAAGGCCCTGAACGCCTTGATCTAGCTTTGAATCCTGGGCCAAAACAAACTGAACACTGATTAGGAACCTTCTGTAAAGCTATGTATGTGCTTAAGAGGGTGAGAGGAATTTAAGTGCATGCCTCTTGAGGATCTCTGTAAGAAAGTATGGCACTTGACACTGACTTTGCAAGCATGCTTGACGCATGCAACTGAAAATGTACAGGTGCAGTATCATCACCTGTTTCTGAAAATGTGGTCCAGTTGATCTGGATGATTTCTATTTGAATCAGTTTTTGCATTAATTCCTCTTCAAACCTCTGACAAATGCGCTGAAAAGGGTTTACCTGTCTTTAAAGAAAATTCTCCTTGTTTTGGGAATTTGTACAGTGAAAAAAAGTACACCTAAAAATAGTGCAAAGGAAAGTATAGATTATAGCCTCTGGTCATAAAATAAAATTATTTTCTCTTTTTTCCATTAGGTCTTTGTCAGCCTCGTGTGTCAGGAGTAGTTGGAGCAGAACCTTTCTCTGCCAAATTGCGGTATACTGGCCCAGAAGATCCTGATTATGCCAACCTCATCAAATTGACAGTCACAATGCCACATATTGATGGTAAGGTATAATCATCTAATCAGCTGTGGAGTTGAGAGAATTCATAAAACAAGCTGTTATTTGAGCTATTTTTATCAGTCATGCTATTTTAGATAGCCATGTGGGACCAGATAAAAACTTGATATATATACAAATACAATTCACAGCAAGGTGCATAAGATGTCTTAATACATAGTCTTCGATCTGAAGACTGCTTTCAGATTAATTGCATAGTTTACAGAAGTTTGGTTAAATCACAGTTTATAAAACTCCTTTGAAATGCATACAGATAACTCAAAGAAGAATTTATTTCTTAAAAACCATAAAACCATTTAATTATTATGTGTCACTGAAAAAGATTGCACAAAACCCTGACTGAAAATTGTGTTGGAGATTTAGAAATATTATGTTTGGCATTCATATTACAGAGACAATTATTGTGAGGAAGTCTCATACACACATAGCGTACCAACTTTCTCTGAATTCTAAAGCTCTGAACACTGAAATTTAGTTATAGTGCTATAAATTAATGTTTTTTAGGCATGCTGCCTGTTATTTCTACAAGAGAGCTCTCCAACTTTGAGCTGACACTTAGCCCTGATGGAACTAGAGTTGGAAACCATAAATGCTCCAACCTGTTGGATTACACAGAAGTGAAGACCCACCACGGTTTCTTAACTGATGCTACCAAAAATCCAAATGTGATTGGAGATACCATTCCATATCAATACAGCCCAATAATTAGAGGATTCAATACCTTACGCTTCTACCGCAATCTAAATCTGGAAGCCTGTTTATGGGAATTTGTTAGCTATTACGACATGTCTGAGCTCCTCACAGATTGTGGAGGCACCATTGGGACAGATGGACAGGTATGAAGCTGTAACTTGATTTTTTACTATGTTCTTAAAGTGAAAGATTTCCTTGATAATGGGTCTGTGCCTAAAGAAACAAGTGGGTTTAGAATTAAATTAGTTGAAAAGTAGTTGTTTTTTCTTTCTTAGACTTCACCCAAGGTCAGATTGTTTCTTGAAACTATTAATATGCATTAAATGTTAATAGGCTATATGTGAAATCCGTGTCTGATTTAAGTTGAGATTAATTTAGTCTGAAGGAAATTTACTGTGAATTTCTCCCAATACAATTTTGAAATATTTTAGGAAAACTGATCCTACTTTTACTGTATAGTGGGCCACCTTAATCTTTTCTCAGAATGAAACCCTAAAGGATTGCTTTTAGCATATTTATAATACTGGGATATCTAGTTAGATAGATATAGACATACATATAGATGTAGATATAGATATACACTAAATTGCTATTAGTCATGGTGTATCTTTAAAAAGAGTTTTAGAAATATTGTGAAGACCCTTCTGGCTGATAACAAGAGACTGCAATGTCCTACCAGGTGCTTGCCTCTGCTCAGCTCTTGCTCACTGGGTGACAAGACCCATCAGTGCAGGCAGCACAGTAGTCTTGCATTACACAGCAAAAAATTCCTTGGTCAGGAAGTCAGGAAGCAAAGAGAAGCTGCTGATGCAGAACATCTGAAGAACAGACCTGTAAAAGTGGTTGGGAGTTAAAGAGATTGGGGAGATCTTCAGGTGTCCTTTGGAGAATTACTTCTAGAAATCCATAGTAATGTGGAAGCAAAAAGGATGCAGGACTTCTTCTGGTGCAGTGACAGTGATGCTATTCCCTTGTATTAACTACTACGTAAGTCATTCTGATCCCACTCAGCCAGTTCTTTATCCACCAACTGGTCCACCTATCATATTGATGTCTCTCCAATTTAGAGACAAGGATGTCATGTGAGACAGTGTCAAATGCTTTGCACAAGTCCAGATAGATGACATCAACTGCTC